>JASDQU011375866.1:10973-24353 GCA_032191745.1 Picea mariana
TATCTCTCAAAACTAAAAACAACTTATTTCTGTTTACAAAAGATGGGCCAAAGAAATGGCTAGTAAGCTCAGAAATAGTCCATATCATCAGATCACCGCCAGTTACTTGATATCATGTGAGAAAAAAAAGAAAATAAAGAAGTTTAGATATTATTATAACCAATAATTTCCACAAATTCGAATGAAGATAAACTGGCTACAGAATCAGCTGAAGCTAGTTTATTTAAAACAATAGAGATCTAATTAAATATATAATAATAGAAAAACTAAAATAAAAATACAACTAAGAAAATCAAACAAATCTTTACCTCATAATTGCATGCTAAATTTGACTCACAAGATTTCAGAGTTAACTACTGTTGTAACACTCTTAGCATTCTTAATTATCGTGGAGAATACCTCCCTGGCTAAGAGGGAGTGTTGATGTTTCCGGTATTTGTGGGAGGTATTCACCTCCTAGATAACCTTTATTATAAAAGAAGATTCCAAGACGTCAAAGGAAAACCATTGAGACAATCAAAGAATCCCCAAAAGAATTATATCGATCTATAAGAAAAGTCAGTTCCACAGGAAAAAGATAAACAAAAAATATAATTTCCAAAAAGTCAAGTCGGCCCTACCAGAAAAGTCACTGCACAGATTATTAGAAATAAGGGTGATGCCTTCCTCATTTGACACACTCTCTCACAGATCATAGCGCAAGTTTGGAAGAGAGTTACAGCTGCAGAAGGAAGAAAGGTGCAGGGTTTATCTTTTGGTCTTGGTGATGTATTGGTGGAGGCTATCCACTCTAGCACTATGGCTAGAGTGAGTTGCAGATGCATTGTTGGTTTTCTTGGTGATATATTTGTAGAGCCATTGTAGCAGTCTGTCTATATTGATTTGCAACTGCATAGTTGGTATCTCTTGGTGGTGCACTAGTGGAGGCTAGACACCCTAGCTCTCTAGCTAGGGTGTGTTGCATCTATGTTGTTGGGATTCTTTCTTGTTGGTTTGCTCTAGTGAATAGAGTTATTTCATGGTTATATTGTATTGGCAAGGATATTCTCTATAATAAGGTTGTTGGGTTTTCTCCCCTTGTGTAGAAGAGTTTCCTAGGATGTATATGTTATGCTCGGGGGTGGCACGAGTAGGTGCCTATGGTTGGGTGGTGATGGTGCAACATCACCAATGGAGAAACGAGCATGCAAAAGAAGTTTAAATTTCTATGGAAAATCTAATGTTAACATAATTAATGAAAATTCAACAGTTATTGAAGGTGTTCATCCTTTTTTGGAATACCTTCATTGTCGAACATGGTATCAGAGCTTGTTTGAATACCTATTCTCGTTGTAGATCGAGATCGTGAAGTCGAGTTGCCTCATCTCTATTTTATGCAATTTTAGTAAATTTATGGGCTAAGATGACTATTCCATTACATCTGTAGAGCTCTTTTTAGTCAAGAACACTTTTTGTTTCACTTGAAAAGGTTTATATTTTCCCAATATACGCCCATTTCAGTCAAATACAGAGCGAAAAAAAATTCTTGTGTGAAAAGAGTTTTTTATGAGCACGATCTCCAAGGTCATCTTCCACAACAACAACAACATCCCCAATCCTCCTTCTAGACAATACAAAAAAAAAAATCTAGCTCACTTGGTTAAAAGTTGCCTTATTAAATAAGAGGTCTTGAGTTCAAGTCTTTTTTTTGTTACTTTTTTTTTTTAAATTCATGCATCCATTGTAAAGTGTATTTCACTTCAAGTATAAAAGTGAATCACTATAAGTAGCTTTAATATTTTATTTTAAAGTTATTTATTTTACATGAAACTTTCCTTTATAGAGAGACTTCATTGTAAAAGTGACACATGCTTCTTTTTATAAAAGTGGGTCACTTCATAAAGCAACTTATTTGTAAAAGTGATGGCATAACTTTCACATACGAAGTCCATTTTTAATGCATTTTTTTAAAACCGCCTATTTTTTAGAGATATCTCCATCCAGATCATCAGTTTCAGTTTTTAAATCCATATTATATGCATATTTAATATGGATTATTTCAATGATCTTTTGCTTACCAACACCAACTACTTCCAATGGAAATCTCATATGGAGGATTTATTAGGAAGTAAAGGTATGTATCAGGTTACCTTGGGAAAGGAAAAAGAACCCACTAATGATGAAAATAAATTCAAATGGGATAATAGGAATTAAAAAGCACGTGGATTGATTGGAATGTTCATCTCTCTTGATTTAAGGTTCCACCTTCAAGAAATTGATGACCCTGATGAAGCTTGGGAAAATCTTGAATCTGTGTTTGGTAGACACAATACTATTCAAGCACATCAGTTAGAAAATCATATATTGAATTTAAGTCCAAATTATTTTTCTTGCATTGAAGACTATCTATCTAAGTTTACAACACTTAGAATTTTATCTAAAGAGTGTAACATAAAGTTGAAGGAAGAGTGTTACATCTATATTATTATTTCTAAGATAGGTAGTGCATATCCTGTGTTTTTATCTACCTTTTATGCCATTAGAGAGGCTCTAGGGAAAGCTTATTAAAAACCCACTCTTGAGTCCTTTTATGATGCTTTGATTAGAGAGCAAGATAATATTGTACAACTTGGAGTGATCAACACTGCAGGTACCTCCAACAAAGCCTTAGTCGCCCAACAGAAAGATAAACCCAAGAATCCCAAGAAGTAACATCCTTGCCACAACAACAAGAAAAACAAGGGTCCTAAACAACCTCTAACAACTTCAGCTCCTAATGGTGACAAAGGAGAAAAATCTAAAAATAAGAATACTGACAGACATTGCAACTTTTGTGGGAAATATGGTCATGATGAGTCAAAATTTTTCAAGAAGATGGAAGCTTTAGAAGCAATGATGAAGAAGCACAACATGAATATCAATTCTACTTTGTATTCTTCTTCTCATGGACATTCACTTTCTTCTTCTGGTTTCTCATTCAGTGCAACTTCTACTTATTCTTCTGATGAGTTTCTTATTGATTATGGAGCATCTTATCATATGGCTAAGGAGAAAGTCATATTTTCTACTCTAAATGAATGTAACACCAAGAAAAAATTTGTTGGTGATGAGAGATCTCTTAGTGTCTAAGGATATAGAACATTTCAGGTAGATAATGGTCATTTCAATGGTGTATTATGTATTCCAAATCTTTCCTGTAACCTTCTCTAAATATATCAAATCACTCATTTAGGTGAAGGTAAAACCATTTGGTTTTCACCTCACCAAGTTGTAATCAAGGATATAAAAGATCCTCAACATGTTCTTGCAACTAGAATTGTTGATGATATTTCCAAGTTGTACAATTTTGAAAACTTTGGGTCATCATCTTTTCCATCATTTTTTGTTACTCATAGTGATGATTTGAGAAAAATTTGGCATGAGCGGTTTGGTCATCTAAATTATTTCTCATTGAAGCAACTATGTAATCAACAGATGGTGATTGGTCTTCCTCTTGTTTCATGAAGAGATGGTGTTTGTGCTGGTTGTGTTCTTGGAAAACATCATCATGACAATTTTGATAAGCATGCCTCTTGGCATGCCTCGGGCCCTTTGCATCTTGTTTACGATGACTTATGTGGTCCACTTTCTTCTCCTTCTTTTTTTGGGTGCAAGTATTTCTTAACTTTCATTGATGATTTTTCCATACATACTTGGGTTTACTTCTTAAAACTTAAGAAAAAAGTTTTTGACAAGTTTCTAGCCTACAAGGCCCTTATGGAAAAGCAATCTTGACATCAAATTCGAAGGTTAAGAATAGAAAATGGAGAAAAATATGTGAAAAATACTTTTACAAGTTATTGCACTACAAAGGAAATCCAAATGCAACACATTGTTCCATATACACCACAACAAAATGGTGTTGCTGAGAGAAAGAACCGCACATTAAAAGAAATGGATAATTATATGATCCAATCTAAGGGATTATGTCTAAAGTATTGGGTGGAAGCCATCAACTGTGCAAATTACATAGTAAATCACACCCCCACAAAGGATCTTAAAAATATAACACCTGAAGAAGCATGGACTAAAATTAAACCAAATGTAAGTCACTTCCATGTATTTGGTAGTATAGCATGGGCTCACATTCTTGATGAGAAAAGGAAAGTATTGCAACCTAAAGTGAGAAGCATATATTTTTTGGTTATTATGAAGATGTCAAAGGTTACATACTTCTTCAACCACATTGTAATGAAATTATTATTATAAGAGATGTTAAATTTGATGAAAATCTCTTGACATGCGAACCTAATTCAACGATTGTGCCTTCTTCGGCCTGCGATCCATCTTCGGTGTTTGTGCCTTCTTTTGTTCCTATTTTGGTTTCTTCTTAATATAATGACAGTGAGGATGAAAATCCCCTCCCCCTGCTCACCTTCCTCCAAATGAGTCCATTGAACTTGAACCAGCACTAGCACCACCGCTTCCTAGATGGGTCCATTCAACACGATAAGAAGTTGGTGATCTTGTCAATGATCCTTCGTATCAACATCTAACACGTTCACAGTTCCAATGAGCCTCTTCTATTTTGGCTCAAGTTTCATAGACTTGTGATCCATAGACATTTGCAGAAGCTTCAAGTCATCCATATTGGGATATAACAATGAATGAAGAGTATCGTTCTTTAATGGAAAACGATACTTGGGATCTTGTACCTCTTCTAAAAGTAAGAAAAATTTTCAGATGTAAATGGGTTTACAGAACTAAGTATGCATCATATGGAAGTGTTGAAAGACACAAGGCTCGGTTAGTTTCCAAAGGATTTTCCCAAGTTGAAGGAATTGACTACAATGAAACATTTTCCCCTATCACCAAAATGAATTCCATCAACCTTGTTCTTTCCCTTGTTGCCTCACATAAATGGGAGGTCAATCATATGGATCTTAAATCTTCCTTCTTTCATGGGGATTTGCAAGAATAAATTGTTGGCACAGGGGCAGACCCAGGGTTCAATGCTTCAAAAACACACCAACAAAACCCTAACTACTGACCCTTTCAGCAACACCTCCGAATTAGATGAAGTCTCACCCAAGGTAGAGGCAGGGGGGTTGTAGGACTCAGGTGTCTACAACCAAGATGGGACACAGATCTATGATTACAGCACTTTAATAGAGCACTTAGCCAATAGCATGACTTAGTTCATAAATCCATTCACATCGTAGATTAACCCCTAAGTACAGAACAATGTAGTAGCAACCAAGGTCAAATACTTTTCATCACTTAGCACATAGCATTAACTCAGATCTAGCATTCATTTACCATTAATAGAGAACTAAGTATCCATACATCTATCAAGCATACATAAAGGTCAATATACTAAGAAGATAACAACATCAACAATATTTCACAAGTCACATCAACATAGGATATATGTGGTTCACCCCAGTGTGGGGCTATGTCCACCAACTCTTCTTCTTCTTTATTAGTCTCCTCCAATATTCTTACAGGCACAGAGCCACAAATCCAACTTCGCACATGACAGGTGATCTGTGTACAGTACACTATATCCAACTTCCTCAAAATCATATCCAAGCACAAAGCCTTACATAGTCTTTCTGCACAGAGCCTCTTACAATCACTTGCACTTATCTCTGCAAGCTTGACACACTCTAGTCATGCACTAAGCCCATGACCCGCTTCTCTTACTTATATCACCTATCTACTTATTTATACATTACAAAAAGGCCTAAACATGGGTAAAACCCATGGGACGACATCCCATACCTGTTACATAAACCCTAAAATCCCAAAAAGCCTGCAAAATGGGTGAGATCCTATGATCTCCACTTCACCTAGGTGCTCCATCTTCAACTAGCCTGTCGAGGTCCCAAAAATGGTCAAACATGACCAAAGTTTCCTCAAAACTTGGTCGAGGGCCAATAGGCCCCCAACACTCACTTGTGACTCGTCCTAAGTCACTCTGATCTAGGTAATACCTCTTTGAAGGCATTGAGCTTAGCTCGAGATGCCTCGACTTGCTTCTTCGCCAAAGCCTCCTTCTCGGCGAACTCCTAAATTACTTGCTCAGTGACAAGCCCTTCCAGACGTTGTTTCACTATTGCAACCACTTGTTCCAACTGTGAGCATTTTCCCTTGATCTCTTCAAAAAGGGTCCAGGCTTTGTCCTGCACCGGCTGGAGTCTCTGTGTCACCTCCATAACTCGGCTCCGAATGGCAGTGACCTACTGTTGTACTGCGTGCTTCTCCTGCAACCTCTTCATTTTCTTAGTTGTAGTAAGAATCTTCAGTTGTGCTTGCATAGTGGAGGCATGTTGCTTTGCCTCCTGGAGTTGTGCTTCTAATCTCCTCAGCTCTAGATCTTCTGCAAGGTGCTCATAGGTCTGTGCACTTTGATCACTTAATTGCTTACATTTTGAGGCCAACACCTTGATTCTTTCTACTGCACTTCTGGAAGCTTCTTCCCTATGATCCTGCACTTCTTTCAGAGTGCTCGATACTACTTGAAGTTCTAATTCTGTGACTCTTGCTTGAAGTTGTTGAATGGCCTCAGCGAGCTTCCCCACTTGGCACTCAGCTATCTCTTATTCCATCTATGCTAATCTCGGCACAGAGTGAATTTCTCTAGTCATTGTCTCTCTGACCATAGTCTGCTCTGCAAGAAACTAGTCTTTCTCTTTCTGAATTTTCTCTTTGTCCTCTTCGAACTTTGCCTGAAGGTCATCTTTCTCTTGCTGTGCAACCCAGAGTTGTGCTAAGGCCTCCTCTTTTTCTTGCTGCAAGGCCTCTGTGGCTTACTTCTTTTCTTCTTGGAATCGAAGAAGTTGAGTATCTATTGCATATGCTAATCTACGTAATTGGGTGGTCTCATCCCCCAATTCTACACTCTTTGTTGAAGATGGTGCAGTAGACACTGCGCGACTTGACTGGATAGCTTGTTGGATGTCTTTTAGTTCTTTCTCGAGTATGTCATACAATGTTTCTTTCTTTGCTTCATGTCTCTGTAGGATATCCTCTTAGGCGTCTTCTACAGATGTGATGATGAGTTGGATATTTTCCACTGTGAGCACATTCTGCAACTAAGGCTTATTGGCTCGAGTCTTCTTCCACGCTGAGGGTTTTTGCAGAGAAACCTTCCTTTCCTTTGATGTCTCAGCCTTTGTAAGGGGATATTTTGGTGGTTTCACTTCACCCTTTTCTTGCTTGTATTCTTCCCCTTCCTCCTCTTGGTTTACTTCATCGCCTCCTCCTCCTACAGGTGAGTCGGGCACAGTTTCCTTCGATGCGATGTCCTTCTCCTCACTGTCTATGTCCTGCACTTCCTCCTTTTTATTCTTTTTCTTTGCGCTTCTTGGTCCATCATACTCAGTCCAGGTGAGCAAAGGGATTCTGATGATGTCAGGTTCAGATAGTTCTATATCCTCAACTGGTACAAGGAATTTGGCTGGCCATTCCTTGGTTATCTCCTCCATGTCCTCATCGATCAATTTATAGTAAGAATGTAGCTCCTCTTTCCTTTCATCCCTGTGCGTAGTGATGTAGATGAAGTGTCAGTTTGTGCAAGACTTTGATAGCGGCTTGTATGTATGCAAGTTGTTTGGAGTCATTCGGGGGAATGATTCAATGGTGTGCTTGAGTTGTAGGTAGTAAGTGTGGACCACTATATTTGATTGCCACTGCTTCTTTATATCGCTCAAATACCACAAGGTGGTGAACCTTGGGGCCATTGGTTCTAAGGGCTCAACTTCTGGGAATGTCACTCCCTTTGACATCTCCCAAGAGACAAATGTAATGAGAATCAACAACCAACTGAAGTGAAATTAATAGCCTTGGTCATGCGCTTCACGACAGTCCTTCTCCAACTCATTGATGAGGTATCTCTCCCAATTCATCTGCATTCTTTTGATGTACTTCCCTACGAGGTCGACTACGAATCCTGTGACTTGTGTCGGATGGTTCTTTTTGACGATATTGCCTGTTATCAGCTAACAAGCTAGGCTCACCGCTCCATCCTAGATGGAGGCTACCTTGTAGCCTCGCTTCTCTTTCTCCACATTTCCATATGCCTCCTTGATGCGTTGTGCTAGGGAACGATATGACGCCTTCCCTGGGTAGAATTGGTGAAGTTCTGGTCCCTGCATGCTTAATCCAGTGATCAGGTGGATCAGCGTTGGATCCACAATGATGCACCTAACAACCAAATATACCCTCCATGGTAGCATGACAAGAGGATTTTAACGCACATGTTAACCTTCTGATGTCGACTGAAGTGGGGGATCTTCATCACATTCAATATCGTCGATCTCGTGATATCCTTAATCCATGGTTGGGGAACTATCTTGGGCTTCTTCCTAGTTGTCTTCATTAGGTACCTATGCAGTGCGAGCGTCTCATAGTTATTTCGGTATCCTAGATTAAAATCATCAATCTTGAGAACTGGGATCAGTCCCAAATGTGGGCCAACTGCACATATCCTTTCGAGAGGTACACAGTGATGAGCGTGTACTCGATGTCACGCGGGACATTTTCACGATTGACTTTGTTATCACTCTAAGAAACTCCTTAGGGTTGTCGGCTAAGGATGCTTGGTAACTTATAAAATGAATGGATTTATGCTTAAGTAATGAATGGATCAATGGGATAATTGAAATACAACAACATATCCAGACTATTAACAATAATCAAATAAGCTAGTGCTCTCAAGGACTGATAATCAGATGAATAGCTTAAAAATGGGTGAAGAAACCAATGTTTATAAACTGGATACTAAGTGATGGGTTTAATAAACAATGAAAGCAAATAACATTCAAATTGTGAACTGAACAATGAGATGACAGTCATATGACAGTTAAGACAACTTGAATGATAGTATAGAAGAAGAGAGGAATCTGACCTCAATAAAGAGAGAAAATTTTCTATTGTATTATCATGAAAGTCTATTACAAAGAATGTAATTTCTGCATCCAAAATTGAACTCCACCCCTAGTGCTCCAAATGTATTTGGATTTATAGCCTTACAAGATGAAATCTAGATCCTTGAAAGATGGATCAGATTTACTAAAAATAGTCAAATCAAAATAGATATAACAAATGTAGGATGAGATCCTATAAAAATGGATCTAGAATGGAAAATCAAAACAAAATAGGAAAGGTCCTATTTAATGATCTCTAAAAATAGTAGATTGTTGATGAAGTATAGTTTTAGCCTCCCAAGGTTGTTTGATTTGGTCCTCCAAAGATAAAATTCGAATTGGGTGATGTGTCATTTGATCCTTATCATTTTGCCCTTAAAAATGACCAAATCTAGTCAAAAAATTCCCTTTTGACTTTTATCTCCAAGAATGGCCTTCAGATTTTGATTTGATAATTCATAACCAGCTTATTGAAGAAGAATTCAAACCATTCAAACCCAAAAAATCTCAATCTAGGCAAAAATTCGGCTATTCTGTCCATCATAGGCTTTCACCAGCTAATTTACCTGAAAATCCTCTCCTTAGCTGGTGAAAGGCAGAGCTTTCACCAGCTAACTAGTTATAATTCTGCCTTCTACGCTGGTGAAAGCGCAGATTTTTTCAAAATCAAGTTTCTCAGTCATGGAGAGTCTGTTTTGCATGCTTAAATAGTCGATTGACATCTACAAATCCTAAGCTTTCCAATGGTGCTTTCAAATCTTCATTTGGATCCAGGGAAGATAGTAAAATATTCCTTACAATATTAGGCATCATTCTTTCAAAAATGCTAGTGCATTTTTTATCGCTAACATCTGGCTCCAACTGGAATGGATACCTCCCTGTGAGGTCTCCAAGAACCTAGTAGACCTTGTGCCTTTAGTATTGGGTATGGAGTCATTCAGCCTTTATAATTTATCATCTCCTATTTTTGCATGTGATTTATCTAAGTTTTTACCACTTGAAGCATCACCAAAATGCACAACCATTTCACTTTGCTCTTCCATACCTTTGCCAGTTGGAAATTTCACAATATGATGACCATCAGTCGCAAGTCCACAAAATTCAATGTTTTCAACCAAGGAACTAGGCTTGGCTATGACTTCTAAATTTGAAAGAGAATGAGATATTTCACTTCCCACTAATGTATCTACACCATCCTTAGCTTTCAAAATGCTTTTTTTGCTTTCACCAGCTAACTCGCCTTATGATTCGCTAGTTAGTTGGTGAAAGTGCAGCCTTTCACCAGCTAAATGGTTGTAAAATTTCCCTGTGCACTAGTGAAAGCTATGCTTTGTTTAATTTCTTCTCCCACGCTGATAGAAACAAGTAAAACACACAAGCAACGTGCAAGCATCTCAAATGCATAGATATAATCTCTCTTTGATGCAATCTTCCAGCACATGCGTTTGACAAGGTCATTCATGGCGTTCCATATCTGAAGATCTTTCTCATCTTTCATATATGCTTCAGGCAAAGAGTAGGAAAAATAGCCCCTTGTCTTCACCAACCTGTACAAATCTAGCAGCAATATACCATCCCTCTGAAGCCAATCAATTCTACACCTGAAACAGTGAGCAATTCAAATGGACAGTGTCTTTCATAATGCTTCATGACCCCCAAATTTAATTTGAGCTCGAGCTGATAAATAAGGTTTCAATCCAAGCATGGAATTAAATCTCAAGGCAATGAACCTTTCAGCTCCTTCCTATCTGGAATTCATTTAAGTTGATTTTCACCTGGCCAAAACACCTCAAACACAAAAATAGAACTTTGATACTGATGCAATTAATTATGTTTCATCATTATAATCCACCCTCGAGGCATTTGGGACAATAAATTTCGGACCTGTGCAAAAATTGTAGCATTCTTCCCTGTTTCTGTGCTTTTGGTAGTTAAAGAGACAAAATTTTGAAAACGTTGACTACCAAAATCTTTGCCTTTTGGTGGCTAATGAACAATTGAAATGTTCGCCTAAGCCACCAAAACTTGTAACTTAAAAATAGTTTAAAATGTGTTACCTCTCTAAAATCTTCTGCATTCTGAGCAAGGTCTTCCAAGCCAGGATTTCCTTTGGGCAAAGCAACCTTGATAGAAGGCTCTTCGTGTTCCCTTCGTTGTGATGCTCTAAGTTAATAAATTGTGGATTATGTTCTGCTACAATTTAAATAATCAACACTCTGCTCCTTTCTCTGTAACTCTACAAGAAGTGATATGAAAGATCACATCCTATTCATCAATCATAGTATATTGGCCTTTGAGGAATTACAGCGCTGCGTATTGAAGCTGATGCCTGTTCATTCCTTGCTACCACTCTCTTCTCCCTAGTCAGACGATCACTTCCAGTCATGTCAACTATTCCTTTCTTTGATTAGAGGAAAAAGCCTGGCTTCGGTTTCTAAGGTAATCAGATATAGCTTGTGTGCTTTCTCTGCAA
This sequence comes from Picea mariana, assembly GCA_032191745.1. Taxonomy (NCBI): domain Eukaryota; kingdom Viridiplantae; phylum Streptophyta; class Pinopsida; order Pinales; family Pinaceae; genus Picea; species Picea mariana. The sequence continues at coordinate 22,335 of JASDQU011375866.1, forward strand.
GTACTCCCAAATATCGAGAGACTTGAGAATTTTTTACATATGATTATTCCTGCAAATCACTAACTTGTTGCCTCAATTCTAGGCAATCCTCCTGTGTTATTGAGACTCGGTTCTTCAATTTTTGGACCTTCGCAGAAAGATTGGTCATCCTGTTTTTGGAAAACTCAGCCTGAGGCATCACGGTGGATATGGACTACCTTCTATCCAATGGAGGGCTCTTGTTGTATGCAGTTGGTAATGCAGCTTTTCCCCAATCATTCTCCACGTCCTCCTCATCACACATTTCAAAGACTTCCTTTTCTTGAAAAATCCACAAAACACCTGTGCACTCATTCTCTGCTTGTAATTGGGAATTTGGAAGTTGTATTGAATGGATGTGATCGTCACTTAAAAACGCTTTCCCTGGCATCTTGAACCATATTGGACACCTGTACAATCTTTGTCACCATTGCCTTGACACCTGCACATTGCAAATGATATGTTTGATGAAAGGAATGGTGTCGGGTTGGCAATTGCGCTGTTGATTACTCCTCATAAATATCATATGCCTCAAAAACCTGCAAACACCTGGCAACAACTCGATATTTGCATAATTTTAACATATGTATCATCGTTTTGGCAGCCAGCATAAGGGTTTCTTTCTTTTTGACAAAATTCCATATGCATAGGATGTTTTAAAGACTTCGGCATTTATACAAGTTGGTGCATACATTACTCATTTGATGAAATAAATTGAGTATGATCTTGGCACTTGCGTTGGGTTTGATAATGCGACATGTTCAACAATCATTCATATTGTGTCTAGTTTGTTGGGCAATGGAGTCATTTAATGCCGTCACTAGATCTCCGAAAACTCTCAAGCTCTGTGCAACTAGTCTTTAAAAACCTTCAAAACCTGCCTTTATTCAACCAAGTTACTACTATTTCTACTGCAAACTAGAAGAAAGAAATGCTCGGGAAACAAACTTATTGCCTACCCTACTCTAACTAGCTCTGCCATTGGTTAAGTGAATGTTGATTTCCATAGCATCCATTCAAGCAATTTGAATACTGAAGAGATCTCATCTTTATCCCCGATCAGCGAATGATGTTTCACATGAATCAACAGTAAACAGAAGTCTTTCAGGAAACCATACTTACCCAAAAACAACGGCAAGCTAAGGAAATCTGAAATCTTCATATCCTTTGAAAAATATACGTCCATGAAAGCTGTCACTGGATCTTTAAAAGGAAGATAAGTAACATGTTGCTCCTCGGAAAACAGTTGCACATCTATGGTAGCCTCTTGCTCAGCCATGATTTTTCCTCTGCAAGAAGACTGATCATCTTCTTGTCCTCTTGAGATCAACTCGTGATCATCAAAAACTACAATTTCATTATCAGAATAATGCTCACAAGAGGATAACAAAACAGGATTTCCATCACATGGATTAGGATCAGTTGAGAACATATAATTTATTATGCAATCAGCAGTCATCATAGGCTCTTCTTGATTTACAAATTGATCATAAGCTTCACAAGCATACCTATCTCTAGAATATTCTTCCAATGTTGACGAATTCAGATCCGAATCTGAAATAAGCTCGTATGCTTTCTGTTGTTCTAAATCTTCTTCACACTCATTACCTCCCTGCTCGAAATCTGAAACAGACTGACATTGTTTTTGCTCATGTGCAAGAAGATTGTCAAAGTCAACCCGTTGTCAGATCCTCCTAGAATCATGGATATTCTCCTCCACCTCTTGAGCGTCTTCAAACAAGTTCTCTAATGATGAAGACTTCCTTTCTAGCAAGAGAAGGACAAGTTCATTATGTTGAGCCATAAGATAGTATACCATGGCAGAAATCTCAGTAGGCCGAATCTCCAATGGGATGTCATAATAAACACGATAAAACCTTCTATTGAAAACAGACAAGGCTTCATCCTGCTCTCGTTTCAAAGCATAGAAATCAATGAGGTAAGAAGCTAAAGATTTGTATTTGCCCCAATAATTCAGGAAAGCATTAGAGAACTCAATCC
>JASDQU011375869.1:8464-24321 GCA_032191745.1 Picea mariana
CCTAAAGAATACAATCATGTTGTAGGATATGTATTGATTATATTTTCAAAACTTATTTCAAAAATGAATTAGTCATAGAACAAGGTAGATTTTATTTGGTTTGATAAGTCCAAGAAGTTAAGTAAAGTTGTCTCATTATTGGGTATTAAAAAGTTGACAAAGAGGCAAAAGTAAAGAAAAATGTATTTGAAAACTTAGCTAGTGCAATGAAAGATCTTAGAAAATAAAGATCATACGATGTTAGCAATGCATGTAGAGAAATACAAATATTTTTTGTGTCACTAGTGACTATATCAAAAATGTTTATTGGCATGCATAGTAAAATGGTTGGGAATCATGCCAAAGACATTGCTCAAGCTAAAAAAAAATTCAGGGTGCAATTAAATGTGAATGATGAACTTACTCATTGGGCCATTATTTGTAGGCATCCTTACAAAGATAGACTTTGAAAATGTGTTATAGCTATGATGCGTGAGTATTGGGTGGAAAATTCACATGTTTCATTGAATGTAAGAGATGTGATGCAATAATGAATATCATGAGGTCAATATGAACTACAAACAAAACATTTATCGAAGATGCCTCAAGTAAAACTATTCAATAAATTCAAAGAGAGTTACTATGATATTGATATCCCAATCAACACATTTGTGAAACTTAAACTATGGTATGCTAGGCCTATGATTATCCGTGTCACATGTTGTTCTTGTTTTTTTTTTTTTTTTTTATAAGTAAGATTGCATAAAATTTTGTCAAAATCAAAGACTACACATAATTTCCATGGTTTCAAGCTATAAACAATGAGTTTCCCTGAGGGGAAACTAGCTCAGTCAGACGAACCACTTCATAACTGAAGTCTTAGACTGCTACTGACGCAAAATAGAGTTCAAAATTCTGGCCCCTAACGGTGGCCGCTATGACTGTGCAAAGTGTAGACAACATAACCATAATAACCATAATAACAAGGTGGCCATGCACACGACAAAATAACAGACAAATCACCGGTATGGGTTGTAGTGTGGCCATGCAAAAGATGCTGAATGTCGGGTCCCTAGGAGGAGGAGAATCCTCCTTGAATGGTGTCCCATCCAGTTGCATGGCGTCCTCCAGCTGTGGTGGCACGTGACATTCCTTATAGACATCCTTTGGCTCAGATGGAAGCCCCTGCTTCTCACGGTCTGGCTTTGCGTAGACCAAAGTTTCCAATGCCAACACTGGTGCCGAATTTGCTGCTGCTTGGGCTACTACTGCTTGGGCTGCCTCTGCTAGGAGGTGATGAGCACCCTGTATTGCGGATATAAAATGCAGGAGTTGAGAGGCTTTGTCATCCAGGGTCTCCAGGCAGAACCATAGGTTTTCCATGTCCCAACGCAAGTCGAATACCATTCTCTGCAACAGTGCGAGGCATGTTTTCCATTCACATTTTGGATCAGCGTTGGAACCGGCTCAAGATTGGGGTTGATGATGCGAATTTTGACTGGCTTCCGGCCCATCCATCTAATATTTAGCGTAATGAGGATGGACCTGAAACGACTGGGTGGCCGAAGAGTTGGGAGGAGCCAAAGGGTCTGGGTGTGAAACAGAGGCCGAATTGCCCGAAGGTCCTGGGTTGTAATCTAGTGAGGCCACTGACCAGTCCATCCCCTCCATTCTGTTGACAAGGGATGCAGAGAGGGGTGAGAGAGAAGAAAGAGTTTGAGTTGACTGCATCAGGGAGGAGGATGAGGTGGCCGATGAGGAGGAGGATAAAAGGGAGGGAACGGGCAGGGGATGGAGGACCAAGTGGGGTCAGTTTGGCTGCCAGGCTGACTTGCATTAAGACTTCCCTCGTAGCCGGGGCATCTCCGGGACACTGGGAGAGAGAAAGTGAGATAGGAACAAACCGGGAGAGGACAATAGCAGAGCAGGGAAATGCTGGGCAGGAGGTCGAGATCTGAGAAGAACAACCAGGTAGGAATGAGCCAACCGGAGTTGCTATAGAAATTCAAATAGGTCGGGCAGCCAATGAAGTTCCATAAATGACCACACACGCAGAGTAAAGGTCGAACGAGGGTGTTGGTCCGTCGAAATGATGCTAAGGCAGAGCAGGGCACACTGAGAGTAATGGCACCCTACCTCGAGTGAGATGAACTTAAAGGCATGAGGCAGGTGGGAGTGAGTGGCACACGGTCGTCACGTGGCTGATGCCATGGAGGATCTCTCCTGGCTGCTCCGCTCAATGCATGTGCTCCACTATCACCCCATACGGGGGGTTGTCTATGGTTAGATATTTTTTCTGGCATCTTTGAAAGATGGGGTGCCTCTGATGGGTGGGGGCTTGACAAAGAATATCTGGTCCACTTGTTTCTACCCCAATATTGGCTAGATCGTCTGCAGTTTGGTCGGCCTTTCTTCTAACATGAGAAGGGATGAGAGCTTGAACCTATCTGAGGAGGGCTGCAATTATTCTTAGACCATGAGAGAGGTGCCAGCAAGGTGAAACATGCTCCTAGTCAGCTCCGTTCAATATTTTTTGGAGGAGGTTGAGGATAACTTGAGAGTCTCCTTCCACTATAAGTTTGTTGAAGTGGTTCTTTGAGGCCAACTGTAGCCCTGTGGTTAGCCCCCATAGTTCTGCCACATTGTTGGTAGTATGTCCTAAATTTCTTGCTATGAGGAGGAGAATGCTTCCCTGATGATTGTGGAACACTACCCCAAACCCTGTTGCTGTCGAGTTTCCTTTGGAGGCTCCCTCAAAATTGAGCTTGATGAAATCCACAGGGGGGGGACCAATGGGAAGGGCTGTCCCCTCGAGAAGAAGGGTGAGGAGGAGGTAAAAGACTTTGGTTTTTGCTGAGTTTCTAGTTATTCATGATGTGTTGCTCATGGGTTCGGTAGATCAAGTCTTCCTCACGCTCATGCTGCAAGCTGATTGTTTATGTTATATTGCTGGAAATTTGGATCCAATTGCATTGCCAATCCTTCTGGATGTTTCTGAAGATTATTCTGTTTCTTCCCTTCCAAATTTGCCAGAGGATGAAACTCGGGAGCAACTGCCAGATGTGGTTAAGAACCGGTGACTGATAGGCTTTGTCTCTCCACACTTCAATGGTGTCGCTATTACTGTTCCTTTGGCGATCTGAGGTGCGCAATGGTCCCAAACTTTGGCACTGCAAGGGCAGGTGTTGAGAAGGTGATTCATATTTTCTTCCTCTTCTAGGTAGAGTTGATAGATGGAAGGTCCTATAAAACCCCTTTTGGTGAGATTCTCCAAGTGAGAATACTTCCATGTGCCACCATCCATAGGAAAGTGCTTATTTTTGGGCCAATGTTTTAGGGACCAGATTTTGCGCTAGACTTCCCTTGGAGGGGATAGGTTTAGATTGGATTTGAGGCCATAGGCCTATTAGATGTTAAAAGTACCTTTTGGAGATATTCCCCATCGAAGGATGTCCTCTCCTTGCAGAATAGGAATTTTTCGTTCATCGGTCATTTTGTGCCAGGGTTGGAGGTTCACCTGTGCCTCGACGTGTAGGTCCTCTGTGATGGATTTCCAACATCTCCAAGTGGAATTTATGGGGTTTTCCTTCCAATAGTTTGCCACTCTTGTTAGTACTGCATGTGTTGTTGGAGGGCAGAAGGTAACCACCCAATCCTCCTGCGCTAAAATCGGTAACTGCTGTCAGGAATTGTTCTAGAAGAGGGCAGTCTAACCATTTCGTATTTCCCAGAAGGCATGGTTGACGATCAGGTGGTGATTCTGCCTGGCTACTATCCAAATCAAGGAGCCCGAGGTATCTTCGTTCTAGCGAATGAGGTTTCTTTTTGTTTCTTTGGGAGTACAGTTCCATCGCTAGAGCCTGATCCAAAGGTCCCGAGGTCTTTTTAGCCATCTCCACTAGATCTTGGTACTGAGCACTTTGTTCAGAGTAGAGGGATCTTTGATTCCTAGACCCCCTTGAATCTTAGGTTGACAGAGCTTCTCCCAACTGATCAAAGCGAATTTATTCCCTATTTTAAGTCCCTGCTAAAGGAAATTTCTTTGCAAAGATTTAATGTCATTGAGGATGTTGTTTGGGGCCATGAGAGCCGAGAAGGTATAGACAGGTAGAGCTTGCAGGACATATTTGAGGAGGATGAGGCGACTCGGGAAGTTGAGTGCATGATAGGTCCAGGAGGAGAGTATTTTTGAAAAGGAGGTAAGGAGACCTTCCTAGGAGCTGTTTTAGAGGGCTTTGTCGAGGAGGGGGATGCCAAGGTATTTGGACAGAAGGGAGATTCAAGTGAAACCCAGGATGTCTCCAATGTGGAGCTGAATCAGAAAAGGAGTATTAAAAAAGAATATCTGAAACTTTTCCTTGTTTATTTCCATCCCCGAGGCTTCACAGAAGGTATTGATGATTGAGAGAATGATGAGGGCCTCTTGGACTATTGGGGATCCCATCATTAGAGTGTCATCCACAAATTGGTTGTGAGATATCGAGGGGTTTATACCATGCAGAGGAATCCCTTTCAATGTTCTATTTGCCACCGTAGCCTGAATTGAGCGATCGAGTCCTTTTGCTAGGATGATGAAGAGGAAAGAAGAGAGGGGGTCCCCCTATTTGATTCCTCTGGTAGGAGAGAAGGGGCGAGAAGGAACGCCGTTAATAAGGATTGAGAAGAAGGCTGTGGAGGTGATGTTCAGAATCCAGGCAACCCATAAGGGGTCAAAACCAAAGGCGAGGAGCATAGCCCTCATATAATCCCAACTTAGATTATCAAAAGATTTAGAAAGGTCCAGTTTTAGGAGCATACCTGGAGTTTGGGTCTTCTGAAGAGAGTGAATGACCTCATGGGCGAGGATGACATTGTCCAGGATTTGTCTGCCTTCCACATACCCTGATTGTTCCAGCGAGATGATGAAGGGAAGGAGTGGCTTGAGTTGTCTAGATATCACTTTGGTTAGGATCTTGTAGATGACATTACAAAGGGATATTAGTCGGAATTGATTAGGATGGTTCACATGCTCTTCTTTAGGGATGAGAGTAAGGAAAGTAGCATTAAGGGTTGGGAGGACCTGTACGGAGAGTCTGGAATCTTCAATGATCTCCCAAACTTCCTCTTTGAGCACGGGCCATCAATGATGGAAGAAATCGGAAGTGAAGCCATCTGGTCCTGGGGATTTTACCTTGGGGGTGTCCTGGAGAGCCTGATCAACTTCCTCGAGCGTGATGGGTTGAAGTAAGGCTGCATTTTGATCCTCAGAAATTAAGGAGGGTATGTTCTGCGTGATCTGAGCTATAGCTTGAGATCTGTCCCTCTGGGGCTCCGTCAGGAGGTTTTGATAATAGTTGACCAACTCTTCTTCGAATTCCTCATGAGTATGTCTGATTTGCCCGTGCTTTGATATGAGCTGTGTGATATGATTAGTGTGCCTTTTTGGATGGTGGAACTATGGAAAAACTTGATATTTCGGTCTCCCTCTTTGAGCCATTGGATACAAGATTTTTTCCTCCACAATATTTCTTCTTTAACTTTTCTTTCTTCCATCTTTTTTCTGAGTGCTTCTTCCTATTGTTTGAGGGGTTCAGTTAACCCCATGTCCCGGATTTGACTTTGAACATTGCACGTTTGTTCCATTATTTGTCTCTAGGCTTCAAAGATGTTGCCAAAAGTATGCTTGTTCCAAGTTTTAAGTTTCTGCTTAAAGTTCTTGAGTTTCTGCTGAAGCCAGTACATCTTGGAGCTAGTTGAAACCACATCCTCCTCCCACTAGATGCGAGCATTCTACTGGAAGTCAGGGTGGTTGAGCCAGAACTGCTTCAATCTAAAGGGTTTGCATCCTGGAGTTTCCAGGATATCTAGCCAAAGAAGGATAGGCCAATGATCTGATCCGTGGAAATCTAGGATTTTGGCTTCCAGAGTTGTGCCTTCCAGCATGAGTGAGTCTGAAAGGAGGAAACGATCCAGTCTGGAGGCTATTTGGTGAGATCTTGTTCTACAATTTTTCCAGGTGAAGGTGCCATTGGATTTATCTGGATCTACCAGGCCTAGGTTATCGATTTGGCGCTGAAAGTATACTGAATCCGCTTCGAGCCATAGTGTGCCTCCTCTTTTTTCATCTAGGTTACAGATCATATTGAAGTCACCTCCCAGGATCCATCTGTTCCTTGCTATTATAGTGGCTTGATATTCTAGGTTGTGAAGGAAGGCTTGTTTGTCCCTTGAGTTGGCTGGTCCATAGACATTGGTTAGATAAACTGGTTGTTGGAGCCAATGAGTCGGTATGCCACCATGATGGACCATTTCATTGTGAAGAAGTTGTCAAGAGTGATTGAGCTTGGGTTCCAAAGGAGAGCTAACCCCCCTGCTACTCCCATGGCCATTGTGTATATGCCTCTCCCCTGCTTCCAACAACTGGGAAGTATCTTATCCATCTCTTCTATGGCGCATTTTGTTTCCTGAAGTAGCATGATATCTAGTTTTTCTGCAATGAGCATATATCGTAGTAGTCTCTATTTACTAGGATCTTCATGAGGAGGGGTGGGGAGGAGAGGTGGGAAACTGTTAGATATTAGATGTATCTGACCTGAGTTGACCATGAAGTGTCCTATCTCCTGAATAGCTTGATGGTGGATTTATGCCCTCTTTTATTTTCATCCTTATGAGGTTTATGATATTCTTTCAACGTATTTCCCTAGATTCCTAAGCTTGCATTGGATGTGGCTGTAGACCCAATTGATGAGTTGAGAAATATTTTGTGCACTTTTCTCAGTTGATCTGGTGGGATGGTAAATAGTTTATGATGTTTGTAGGCATGTTCTAGGTGCTCCAGGTCTACTCCAACTAGATCTTGCTCATCCAGTTCCATTTCCACATCTCCATCTTCTGCCTCTGAGGGTTCCAGTGTTGCAGTCGTAGAGCTGGTTGTAGGGATGGGTTGGGTGGGCACTTGAGTTGTCTGTTTCGGCCCTTTCTTAGGATTAAGGGGTGTTTTCTTTGAGGGTGGGGCTTGCGAGGCTTCCAATCATTCTGGTTGTTGTTGCAAGATCACGTATTGGTTGCTCGTGGTTGGTTCCTTGACGGTTTGGGCTGCTGGCCGCTTTCCTCCTTGTTTGTACTTTTCTGTTGCCGGTATGAATCCTTCTTTGTCTTTGTTTGCATCTAGGTTTCCCTCCTTGCTATATGTGTTGAGGGGAAAATCCCTGAAGAGGTGCCCATGCTCATGGAACTTGCGGCATCTGAACGAAATGTGTTCGTAATCAATGGTTTGCATCTAGTCCTCATCCTGGTACTCCAAGATAATAGATCCTGGTAGCGACTTTGCAATGTTCAGATAGACACATATCCATGCATAGGAGGTATACCTTTGTTTCTTAGTGGCTTCTGAGGATTTGACGTACACTCCTATTGTGTTTCCAATGCCTGTCGAGACCTCTTCTAGCTAGAAATATTGCAGCAAGGAATATAATCTTAGCCAGACTGGGGCGTGGGCAAATTCCTCCAGTTCAAGGATAAATTTTTCTTTCCAAAATCTCATAAAAAGACCCGCTGAGTTGAAGAAATATGGTCTGCCATCAAAGATCTGATTTCGGTTTTCTAGGTTGTGCAGGATTATGGTGAGAAAACCCTTGGAGCCCAGTTGCAGATCAAAGTGGCCTTTGGGCTTCCACCATTGATATATACATTTGACTAGTTCCTTCTCCGAGGGCCAGAGTCCTAAAAATTTTCCCATTAGGGCATAGTATCTCATGTATTTCTTCTGTTCCTCGATCCGAGGTGTGCTTACAATGTATTTCAGGGCTTTCGGTGCTTGTGAGATTCATTTCCCTGGTACCCAAGGTCAATATGGACTTGCAGCTGGTGTAGAGGGTGTAGCTTTCCATGAATCTATGTCCATGTCTCGATCTTTGAAAGTCCCCTTAGAAATGAGTTGTGAACGAAGATCTGGGGGAGGTTCGAATGATGGGCACTTGGAGCCGCCTCCATTTCTTCCTTGAGCAGTTGTAGCACTTTAGGAAAGGCCTCTCGGCCCTCCCTCACTCAGGAGCATAGTGCCCCTGCAGGGCGACGTAGTGCACCAGATCAGAAGTAACCCTAACCCTAGTGCAAAAAGAATGCATCTACTATATTTGAAAAAAGGTGCCACATGTTGTTGTTGTTACCATGTGAGATTTTAATTATATTATAACACTGTCCTTGATTTTGGTAAAAACTTTTGGACAAATTCACCTCCTTCCACAATTTATTCTTTTGTATCCCAAAAATTCTATTTGAAAGAGAAGGCAATGAGTTATTTTACCACAAATAATGTGTTGGTGGAAGAACTATATCCATTGTGGTAATCTGGATTTATTTCATTCTAAGTCCCATATTTATATGAAATATCCATTATTTCCAAATATCGTCGTCAACTAGAAGAGATATGTGTAATGCCCCACTTTGATTATTATTATTATTATTATTTGAAGGTGTTCTTGATGTGTGAATGACCCTATTTTTTTTTATGGACACAATTTGGATGGATTTATGTTTAAAATTCTATGGGCTTATATGATCTTTTATTTCTATTTGATGGGATGATTATGTGTGAGTCATGCACATGTTGATATTTACTTAATGTTTTTGGATACTATGATTGGTTGCATAGATCTATGATTCGGTTTGATGATGGATATATCTATGATTTGTATTATTGAACTGATGTATTTTTGAAAAACCACTAACAATTTTTTAAGTGTGATATATAAGAACTACATGCACATAGACTCTATAATAAATAACGTTACATGGATCTAAGTTGGGGCCAGGATATTTAAGTCTTTATCTGAATATTATGTTGTAAACATGCTAATATGATTTATATTCTCTTTCAACAATGTTAGGATATGTGTAGAGATAGGAATGGATACTACCAATTGAGCTTATACATCAGTAAGGGAAATATAAAGGGGGTGTGACATATGTACTATTTGGAAATGAGAAGTATTGTCCATATTCCTACCTAATAGCAACTCCCTCCTTGTGATGGGATGAAGAATTCATATTCTCACCCAAGATGTTACATATTTCCATGAGGGCAGTCACAAAATTGGTGCTCACGATGTATAGTCGACGAACGGTAATAAGGGCACATAGAACTTATACCCCAATGACCATTAGTATCTCACCATAAGTAAATTATATGGAATTAATGAGGTCTCACCCATGATAAATTAGTTTTCCCCATGATGAAAATGTTTGTACTTGAAGGGTTCGAGTGAACACCTCCTCACCCTTGGTACAGGTTGAAAAAGGTTGGAGTGATCATGGCCTCAACCTTGATATTGATATTGGTCGACAATTATAATTCTAAGAAAGAGTATCCTTTACATGCATGGTATTTTGGAAATTGTAATTTTAAATAATATAACTGCACTCATGAAATTAATATTCATACAATTAGTTTGCACTCATTTAGAAAGAGGGGATATCTATGGGTAAAATAGATTCAGTTTATTGTGTAAATTTGAAATGGAAACTAAACACTAAAGATATGTATCAATTTTTTATTTATTTATCTCATATTTTTATAACATATTTCAACACCTCCATGTCATAAATTCTTTGGTTTGGCCATTATACCCTACATACACCTCTCCTAATGACTTTGAACACTCTATAAATTGCCCAAATTGCTTCCTTGGAAATCCATATCCTCTTCTTGCTTAATAAAATAGTATACATACACACTTCTCCTTTAGTAAAGGTGTGTACACCTCAAAAAGTGGAAAAAATACAGAATTTGCGAAAATTATGTGCTTCTGAGTAGGGTTATGGGAAAACTACTTTTGTAACTCCATAAACATGTATTCAACTATCTCAAAACAACTTGAATTTGTATAAAATGAGATATAAGTGGAAGGAATGGGTACAACATTGTCATTAATAGATTTATCCTCCCATCGAAATAGTCAATATGTTGTTATTTCCCAAGGTTTTTATGACCTTCATGGAGCCCCTATTCCTTGATTACTTTCACATTTTTCCAATTTGAGGCCTAAGACATCCTAGTCTTCCTCATTCCTTATGGAGAAGATTTTCGGAGTCCTGAAGCAGTCTTGCATGGACTGAGGACTGAGGAATCCAAACAACAATTATAGAAGGTGCCAACAACAGATCATGTATAGTTATTGTACTATTGTTTTATTATAATAGAATGGGGATTTGTCTTCTTTCCCTTCCCCACTTTCTAAGTTAGCATTCAATTATTGATCTCTCTTTTCAATGTTTGATGAAGGAATTGACTTACCTGGTAGTTATTTAAGGTAGTTATTTCATTCTTGTTTATGTTCAGTTAGTTAAGGAAAGTTTTATTGAGGTGAGGAATGGCTATATCCTCACTCAAGCATTTTTTAATCTCACTAAGCTAGGTGATATAGGCATGATTATCACCCTAGGTTTACAGACTGTCAAAAATCTCTATTATCCCTCAAGAAATAAGTTCTTGGAGATGATGCTATTACAAAATTTGTATGCTTTGATGTAAAATAAATTTTAAAAATAGAAAAAGTGCTTGCAAATGAAATTTATAATCATTTGAATAAGTAAATGCAAGATAACATAAATCTGAAAATTCAATACACAACAAGTCTCAAGAATGATAGGAAATCAATAGATGATTTTATTGATATCTTTCTGAGTTATAAACAAGTTTCTCTTTACAAACCCTTCCGAGAGTTTGGACCAAAATTAGACTTAGAAGTCTAAGATGTAATTTTAACTCATACATAGACAATTGGTATCTCAAAGAAGAAGACTAAGTTGAAAATAAACTAGATCAATCCAAGATACAAGTGCATCATAGTCTTGATTTTGCAAAACTGTAACAACCCTGGTTAAATAGATGCATAGGGATGATTAATTATAATTCATTTGATAATCTGACTGTCCTAATATGATTAGTTAAACAATAATTATTTATTAATAATATTAATTAATTAATTAATTATTAATTACTTGTTCATATTTGTTAATGATTAATTAATTAATTAATTGACTCATTAATTAATTGAGTAATGAATTAAAGGGGTTAATAATTTTTAGTTTATTTAATTAAAGACTTACGTATGAGGGGGGGAAAGAAACATTAAATGGAGGGGATAAGATAATAAATAAGGGGATAAGGTAATAAAGGAGGAGATAAGGAAATTAATGAGGGGGAGTAGAGTCGGTGAAGGGGAAGATATGACAGGGAAAAAGTCCGACGGGAAGGCATTATGGGAATAGGGGGAAGGAAGAATTACGGGGGAGGAGAGACTGTAGTTCTGGTTTGGATTTTCTGGTTCTATTGTTGGGTTCTGTGGTTTTGGGGAACCATTTCAGGGGGCACCGAGTTGCTAGGGGTTTTGGGCATGGGGGCCAGGATTCCTTTCAGTTTTCTGGAGCTAGGGAGCTAGACAAGCTGCTCCTAGCTGGTTGGGAGGTTAGTCGGTTTGGGTAGAGTTGGTCAGTGCATCAGGCTAGGTAAGGCAATAGGAAAAGAACAACCATATCGGAGGGAATTAGCATCAGAATCAGGTATTTTATTTATGAATTGCTGAGTTATTTTCATGCTGTAGATAAATGTTAAGTTCTGCTGAAATATTATATGCTTATTTGAAGCTCCATGAATTATTTACGCACTCAAAGAATTCTATGTTTGAAATTAAAATTCTATGTTAGAAATGTTACGTGTAGTTGTATGGATTTTTTTTAGGCTTGTTTATTTTTGGGTCTCTACACATGGTATCAGAGCTATTTGTTTGAAATCTAGGCCTGAGGGCCAAGCTCCAAGCTCCAACTCCACCTCCGCCTAACCTGCAAGCCAAGCACACAAACTTTTTTTTTACACATATAAAAATATAAAAAAAAAAAGAATATAGAAAAAGTAATAAAAGCAGGCACACATGTTACATGTTACATAATCCCATCCGCCATTGCAAACATTACAATCCCTTGAACCTCCTCTCAATCGTTACACTACCATAAATAATGTATGATGATGGGTTTGTCGGGAATTGAAATGTGGACATATAGATACAAGCACTGTTTAAAACCTTTTACAGTAAACCTGTCTTAGCAAAACTCGCGGTAAAATTAGGGAATTGTGCAAACTGAAGGAAAAACAACTCTTCAAAATTGGCAGTGGTAGTGGCTCCAAGCTCCAACTACTATTTGACCACCAAGTTGTGAGGTTTACTTGCTAAATCAGAGGAGAGGAAACCAAAACTGAGAGCGCTCATGATAAAATAAATGAAAATAAAACGAAATGAATTAAAGGGCTTCCATGAAGAATTTTTTATGTTGATGCACGTATCATTCCTGATGACCCTACATGAACAATACTTTTTAAAGAAGATAATCGACTACAGTTAAAAAGTGAATTTGATTTGACTCAAGAGAAACATAAGATCTCAATCGTCTAAAGACTTGACCAAACCCTAGTGAGCTGATAACAAAGATGTACCTTAACATAAGAGATCACGGCTATTGTTTTCTGAAGAATCGAATAAATAAAAGGTTACCGTCCTGAGTGCAGACAATTGTGGGAAAGTATTTGGTGATAACGGTGAGGAAGATATCTCTCCGTCTCTCCCACGAATTCAGTCCATCTGCCGATTTGTCGCTCTGAAAATTCAAAGCCATTACAGTGAGGGAGACGCTCATCCTTGTCCACCTCTACTCGCTCACAGCATCAAATGATTGAAATAAAAAAATGTTGCGCCTAAGTATGTGTATGCATAGGCTAGGATTTAAAGGAATTCTAACACTTGCAGACTAAAAATTTAGGTTCCAAATGCGCAACTGCCATAGTTTTGCATGAATATACAACCACAATCCATAACAATGTACAAATCAAAGCCAAGTCACATAGAGGAGGAGATCACGAGAGGGGCCCAAAAGGGGTGTAATACACGCCCATGATCCAAACACTAGGTAGTGCACGCATGCCAAACCAAGCCACGAGCCAAGTGGGGGAGATTCCATGAGGGTTTGAGTACACAATGCGTCACAACCACAAGTGTCACGTAGCCTAACAGCCAAGCACCTTCCGCACAGCCCGAACACAACACCCAACCACGGAGCCACGCCTGCACAAACACAATTTTTTTTTTTTTTTTAATAAACAAAAAAAACCTAGCACACAAGTGCTAAGCACCAAACCAAACCTACAAGGGGAAAGCTATGAGATAAACTATATTTTAATTCTAAGCCAAGTCACGAATAAACACTCAAAGCCCAACACTGAGTTCCCTACCTCTCACCACACCTCACGACTGCGTTGTGCATCCACGACCTAAACACCATGTGCAAGCCAAGGGAGAAGCCCACAACGGGCATCCTTTGCAAACCAACGCCCATGGACCAAAGCTGTTCAGTACACGTCCACCTGCACAATGCGACTTGCAACTTGCAACCGCATACAAGCAATCACCTGACAAACGAGGATGAGAAACCTTGAGAGAAGGCCATGGTGGCCGACCGCATAACTAGAACCTCGCAAGAAGAAATAATAAGGAAAAGAGGAATTAGGGTTAAGAAATAGATTAGGGTTTAGGTATGAATGGCTAGAGGAAACGAGGGCGGCATGTGGGCTTCATGCGTGCCCACCCTTTGTTATAAAAAATTGTTGTTTTAAATTATTTTATTTTATTTTATTATTGATCATCGTAAATTAATTATAAATATTAATTGTTAATTTGTTTATATTTAAAAAAAAAAATATTAATAAAATATATATATATATATATTAATAAATAAGGTTAAAAAAAAAATTGAAATGTTTTGGAGTCTATGGGTTTTGAACCCACGACCACCCACCAAGACCAAGCCTTAAGAAATGACCAAACACCAACGTGCCACACATATCACTTTTACAAATAAATTCACATATAAATAGTTTAATTATCAATCGTAGAAAAGTACTATACTGAAGAATAATCTCTGATTATCCAAGTGCCAAGCTCACGATACCGTACACACAACTCATCGAGCCAAGCGCCAAGTCCCTCCACTCCATTCCACTAGTCAAATTCAAACACTAAGCTTCAATGCATCACCTCAGGCTCACTACATCATACGACCACAAGTCAGGAAGCAATACATAACCACAGTGCACAAGTGCTAACTTCCAATGTCGAAAGCCACTCTACAATCCTTAAAGACTTGCACCTGCAGCCACCGAGACACACAATTCAATGCATATGTACAATGCACCAAGAAAAGCTCACGAGTCAAGCGTCGAAGAATATTTAGTTGTAAGCGAAAATTTTAAAGGACTTAGACTAGGACAAGTGGGAAGGAGATGACATACACACTAGAAAAGTAAGCTAGAGGAATTGGTGAGTATGGCGCAAGGCTAGCATAGCTACCGGGCAAGGGAGTCAATAGTTTTCTTAGGTGAAGAAATCAAGCTTAGATGCTTAATCCTAACCCAACCAATCCCCTAAAGAGAGTATCATCTGTTTACAAACAAGTAAAGAAAAAACTTACGCCTAACCCTGTTTCTAGTTTGAGTAGCACCAATTTGAAACTTCCTTGAACTCACCCTGACAACTTTGGTTGATGCAGGTTAAATCATACAGGATGGTTAGGACTCAAGGGAATCGAGGCAGAGGAGCATCGTTGCAGGCACCGCCAACACCTCCAGCGCTGCCACCACCATCGCCAGAACTAACTCTCATACTGCGCTCATTGGAGGCCATAAATGAAACTGTAAAGGGGCGACAACTAGCAGGGACCGAGGTGGAACCCCCACCATCTAGAACAAGTAATCCAGAAGCATCGAGGGATTCGGGGGGAGGACCTTTGCCCAAAGACATCACTCGAGAATTGTAGAAGATCAAACTTTTGGAGTTTGTCGGGGGTCGCGCCAGTGAACGTGCGAAAGCATGGTTGGAAGGCATGACAAGGTGTTTTTTCTTAAGGGACTATGCATCCAACTCAAAGGCGAAGATAACAATTTTTCAGTTAAGAGACAATGCCTTGAACTGGTGGGGCAACCTGGAAAGACAACTGCATCTTACCCCAGACACAATATCTTGGGAACTTTTCGAGGAGAGGTTTCGAAGGAAATATCTGCCAGCTTATTATGAGGAACAACAGGTAGGGGAATTTCATGCCTTAGTATAGGGAAACAAAACTGTAGAAGAATATGAGATCAGATTTATGGAATTGGTAAAATATGTTTCGTATATGGATAATGACCAATGACAGGCAGAGCACTTTGTATATGGATTGAACCCTAATATAAGAGCTATGGTGCGGATGTGGAAACCGTCTTTGGTAGTAGAAGCTATGGAAAATGTGTATTATGTGAAGGAACACATGAACTTAACCGGGGGACAAGACTGACATTTACGCATCGTCCTGGATTCGTCAGGAAGGCCCCTAGGACATTTCCCAGGGGAGGGGGCTTGAGGCCACCTCCATATGGTAACAGAGTCGCACCAAGGACAGTAACTGCAGGGATTTCGATGGCAGCGAGTGCAACATCTCGTTCTTCACCAACGATGCAGACAGGTCCACGACCATCTCAGGGAACAACTAGTAGGGGCAGGGTTCCAGGGGAAGGAACTCGTTTCAGAGATAGTCACATAAAAGTGCGCAGGTTCAATCTCATGTTACCTGTTGGGGGTGCGGAGGACCCCATTACCAGCGTGACTGCCCAGAGTTACAATCAGGATTCACACATAGAGAAGGAAAGGCCCCGATGGGAAGAGCAAGTAGCAGCCACCAGATTTACGCAGTGGTTAATAATCGCCAGGCCGAACATCAATCCACGGTGGTGGAGTCATTAGGTACGCTAAATCATATCGATGTTAAGATTTTATTTGATTCTAGTGCGACATATAGTTTCATTTCACCATCTGCAT
>JASDQU011375871.1:9968-20505 GCA_032191745.1 Picea mariana
CCGGCCATGCATGGCCGGTCATTCGACCAAATACCTAGCTCCTTCTATCCTATAAAAGAAGGTGTAAGGGTCCCATTTGAAAGGAGGAAAAACATAGTAAATAAATTCTACCTGAATTCGTATTCCCCTTTGCCCAAGATTCTGCAACCATTTTGTGATTTCAACAAAGAAGAGAAGGAAGTGTGTTAGCAGTTGGTGCATAGTAAAAGAGGATCCCAGGACCCGATTCATGGAGCAGTGGTCGGATTCATCGTTGTAAGTGTCTTTAGTGAATTTAATAATAAATAAGTACTTTTCCTATCCCACCATATGAGATTTTCATTGTTTATCATGTACATGTTGATTAAATCTCTAACCCATTAATCTATAGATCAAATGAATGTGGAGTTCTTTGTTTGTCTTTTGTGAATGTAGGTCAGCTTTGGGAGGAGAGTTGCAGTCAAAGAACAACCAAGCGTGAAGAGGGATTCATATCAAACACCGGAAATAAGGTATGTTCACTTGATCTTCTTAACTATGTATTTTCTTAAGAATAATGGGGATTAGGTCTGGGATGATGGTAAAAAAGTAGGAATCTTTAGGTCTTTTCTGCATGCTTGATAAAACCCTAAGTGCTAGTCCATAGAGGGATTTCCCACTCACAACAGAATTGGCAACCATACTGGGGATATCCCAGGTTTTCTAGGGATACTTGTTGGGTATTTTTAATTGGTTTTAATACCTTTTTCTGAGTTTTTGCAAAAGTCTGAGCTGGTAGGGATTCTGGTCTTCCATACCAATATTCCCTTCTTTCTTTTCTTGGCTGATTTTTATTTTACGAAAGTCGCAGAGGTACATGCGGCCTGTATAAGGCCTGCATGTGTGTACCCATGCCCTACCTTCACATATCCCGCATGCACATGCTAGCTGATGAAGTGTCAGTCACATGTCTGAGTTCAGATTTTTTTGTTTAGAGAGGCAATCATCCTCTCCTCCTTCTCAGGGGTTTTCTGGATCTCATTCTGGTCTCTATTTTTGCAATTTGTAGCTTAGGTACCACCTCAGATTGGTTTTGTTCTATGAAATTTTCCTTGAATTGTTTTTATTTTCTGTCAAAGTAAGTTTCTGAGTCTTCAAGGAACTCTGGTTCTCATTACTAGTAGTCTCTGCCAGTGTTTGATTGCTTGTTTTTCTTGTTTTTATTTTTATTTTTTGAAGAATTGCAGAGGTACACGCGGCTTGTATAAGGCCTAAATGCATGTACATGTGCTATGACCTTACACAGATCGCATGCACATGTTGTTTGTTGAACTGTCAGCAGTGTGCCTGTTGAGAACTTTTTTGTTTAAGGAGAGGCAATCATCCTCTTACTTATCAAGAGTTATACCTCTCAGGGATTTCCTTAATTTAATCATGGTATCTATCATAGTAGTTATAGCCTAGGTTGGATTCTAGCACAGCTTGATTTTTCATTGAAATATTTCTTGTGTTTCCTAGCCTTTTTAACTTCTTTTTATCTTGAAATTTTAAGAAAAATGAGTTGCATTTTTAAAAACAATTCCCCCTCATGGCTGGGGGGGGACATGAATCGTGCATTCATCAGTTTCTTTTAGAATCTTTTGTTATTTCTTCTTTGATTGGAAGAAAATATTAAAAAAAAACTCATTTTGTTAGATCTCTTTCTTTCCTGGCATTTTCTTTGCATTGTTATTTGAAAAAGAAAAAGAAATTAGCATAGCATTGTGTTTTCTTCTAATTTTAAAAGCATTTTAATAAGAAATATAATCATTCTTTGCCAGTGTTCATGTAATTTTCATCATTTTTCACAAAGAGTCTTAACAACATTAGTTGCACTACCATACCCCTTTTTGAGTAAATCAATCCTTAAAAAGAACGCTAATTAAAAATTATTAGACTTTATGTTTGTAGGGTCCATCAACTAGATTCGGCTAGAGCCTTGATTTAGGTTGGAGAGGAAACTCTTCAAGGCTATAAAAAAAACATATTATTCTGTGCTAAGGAGTGTAGAATTCCAGTAACGTGGAAATTATTCGAGACCCCCCTCTAACACAGGGGCTAAACATGAGGTCGCCTGTAGAAAGGTACCAAAGATAACCCCTCCAAAGTCAGACCAAGCATAGTGGGGAACGCATATAGAGGACTTGTCTTGGGATTTCATTGATCGCATTTTCCATGGAGCTTTGTGGGTCTTGAATCTATTTGAGGTCCTCAATTGTCTTCTGGAACACTTGCTTTCGTTACCCTTGATAGGTTTCAGGCTTGATACCCTACTCATTGCGGTCCACCCGACTATCGATTGTAACCGCCTGGTGATTGTTCATGAGCTGACAACCTAGTTGCCTTTATTTTAGGGACTTATATAGGTGACCACAGGGGTATACCGTAGTACATAGGGCAAACATCAGGCCAATATTTGCATATTATACCTAGAGGGTGCTTCGATATTCAAGTTGCACTTGCACCGGTAAGTTTCTCTAGTGTTGGTTGGTGTAACTATTCTTCCAACCAGTTAGTCGTTTGTTTGATTTACCTTTAGGAGTTTTTCTAGTGTGTGCTTTGTTCTCCCTAGTTTTCCATAGTGAGTTATTCAGTCATGGATTTGGGTCTTTTACCTAGGGTGGTAGACCTCCCACTCTGCCATTCATGAATAATTTTTCGGTCTTCCGCTTAGAAACGTGGAGCTGCCTCTTTATAGGTGTTGTTTTGATAACACTGATATGCCAGAGTCAGTGTGTGAGACTTTTACGGGCTTGAATGATGCCACAAGCAGAGAACCTGTGCATAAGATTTTCATGGTTAAATTTCCCGATGATACCAACCAAGGAACCCCTTCATAAGGAGATTCTTGTTCTTTTCCCTTCTTCAGAAACATTGGTGTCCCTTTGATGGCCACATTGTACATTCCTGGGTTGAATATGGGACTACGGGTTTGGTTGGGTATCATTCCAAATGTCTCGAATTCTCTTGATGCTTCTTAGTTAAGCACCTTAAGTCATGGGCACCCTGTTGATGTTTCTTCATCAGGAAAGTCTTCTCCTCCTCCTTCTCTCGCCTCTGGTTAAAGTACAGTTACTAGTAACTGGAAGTCTAAATGAAATAGAAAGAGAAAGAATAGGAATAAGAAATCACCAACCTTTGTGAGTCATGTTGGAGATAGGTCGAAAACCTCTACAAGTCACATTGAAGACTAGCACCTAGCCTCTACAAGTTATGCTCGGGGCAATCACCCACCCGCTGCAAGTCATGCTGGGGGAAAGAGTCTAGTCACTGCTAGTCATACTGGTAATAGGTCTGTAGCCTCTACAAGTCAAGTTATCGACCCATCAACAACCTCTGCAATTCATGTTGGAGATGTGAAACCAACCACTGCTAGTCATGCTAGGGGCATTAATTCTTTTGAGAAACCTAGACGGATAGGACATAAGCCTAAGTTCCCTTGTAAGCTTTTCAAGGGAGATCACCTTACTCATTTGTGCCCTGGAATTCCATTGGTACAAATATCGTGGTCTCTGTCTTCAAGCTCTTCTGATTATGAGTCTTTTGAGGTTTCCTCTCAGCCTATTCAGCTATTGGTTGTGAAAGTGGTCATGCTGATGCAATCATCAGCTAATCCCATTCCTCTTTTGGGGGGTGAGGTGCCTTTAGACCATGTAGTCTCGCAGCCTATTTAGCCATTAGTTGCAAAAGTGGTCATCCCGATGCAGTCATCAGCTAATCCTACTCCTCTTTTGGGGGGCGAGGTGCCTTTAGACCATGTATTCTCTCATCCTATTCAGCCATTGGTTGAGAAAGTTTTCATGGTGATGCAATCATGCACTGATCCCACTCCTCTTTTGGGGGGTGAGGTGCCTTTAGACCATGTAGTCTCACATCCTATTCAACCATGGGTTGTGAAAGTGGTCATGCCGATGTAGTCATCGGCTGATCCCACTCCTATTTTGGAGGGTGAGATGCCTTTAGACCATGTAGTCTCACAACCTATTCAGCCATTTGTTGCGAAAGTGGTCATGCCGATGCAGTCATTGGATGATACCAACCTTCTTTTGGGGAGTGATGTGTCTACCGACTATGCTTTTAGCATTTTTGGTTCAATATTTTCAGAACAAGGGGGCATTCTACTCGCTCTGAGCACACCCCCTCCAAGCCCTAGGATGGTTTCCTTTGACTGGAATGACCTTGTTGAGCCTCGTCTTCCTTCCTCCACACCCTTTCAAAAAAGGGTTGAAGTTAATTCAACAAAAAATTATCAATGTATTGTGGATGAAGGAGCCTCTGCAAGTATTTTATCCTCCTGAGTTTGGAAAGTCTTGGGTTCTCCCAAGCTTGTGTCTGTTTCACATGTGTTGTTGGCTTTTGACAGACGTCCTAGTGAATATTTGGGTGTTCTTCCTCAGTTTCCTATCTCGTTAGGTGGGAAGATTTTCCATGTCGATGTTATAGTGGTGCAAGGCCCGTTAGATTTCAATATGCTTCTCGGATATGATTATGTATATGCTATGAATGTTGTGGTATCTACACTCTTCTAGGTGATGCACTTCCCTTACAATGGAAGCATTGTCACTATTGACCAGCTGGCATCTGATAATCACCATCCTAATTCAGCGTTAGTTCAGGTTGCCCCTTTATATGTTCTTAGTGTTCGTGCAGACTCCACCCCACCATAGGTTAATTATGTGGCATCTTATCCTCAGTGTTCAATTGCTTATGAGTAGGAACCTGTGCAATCATGTTTTCCTTCTCGAGACTTGGAATCAACAATTGATCCATTGGTGTATCCTTCTGAGTCTGATCTCGTTATTAGTAGATCCTCAAGCCCTCATTATTAGTAGACTCTGCTAGTCCTGGTTAGAACCTCCATTGTCATATGGAGTATGGTTAGTTTACTTCACCCTTTGGGACTGTCGACCCACATTTGTGTGATTTCTTGGATTTTGAATTTCCTTCAGATGAGGAAATCCTTGAAGCCATGACTACGGTTTCTATACCGCAGAAGGACTTACACCATGGTTTGTGTTTTATTCCCTTTTGGGAGACTTCCCAAGTTGATTATCAAAGAGACTCTTGGTCTGAGCCTAGCAGTGGGCTCTACCTGAACCAGTTTCATACATGATTCGTAGCCCCCACGGGTCTTCTTTTAAGCCATTTTCAGACCCTCTAAATGTGAAAATCTTAATAAGAGATCTTGTTGACCTTCACGCTCACTAAACTAAAATTTGAAGTCATGTATGTTTGGTAGTAGTTTACCCCTTTTTCAGTCTGGATGGTCAACTGTACGAACAAAGGTATACTCTAGGATCCTCAGTTCTCTAGAAGAGTACTCTCAGGTATAATTTTAACCCTTTTTCGGGCCTGAGGGACTAAATTTACAAAAAAGGAACCCCCACAGAGTCCATAGTTAAGCTCTTTTCACACTCCCTAAAATTGAAAAGATCGTCGAGTGACCTTATTCTTTCACACTCATTAAAATGGTCCAAAAGAACATTCCCAACACAGTCCATAGTTAAGCTTTTTTCGAACTCCTTAAAAATAAAAAAAAATCCGAGTGATCTTGTCTTTATCACACTCATTAAAATGGTTTTGATAGACATCTTGTCAGTGCTAGATTACCCCTTTTTCGAACTGACTAGACTACCTTCGAAAAAGGTACCCCATCAGAGTCTCCTTTTACATTTTTTCAGACTCTCTAAATATGAAAAATTATCGAGTTTACCTTCTCTAGGCTCATTCAAATTACATTAAAGGACGTTACCATTGTGTGTCTTATTAATCTCATTTTCATACCCGCATCTTTAGGGTAATTCGAACTCCATGTTTCTCTCAACTAAACCATCTGAAGCATGCCTTATATGCAAACCCTGTAGCACTTTGCCTCTGTGTCTTGACACCTTTGGCCCTTGAAGGATTTTTCCCGAGTGTCCTTTTCTTGCATATGTCCCTTTTCCCTAAGCATCCATGTGTTCTGTGTGCTTGGAACTAGTATTTTTGTGACACTCAATTCCTCCTTTGTAACATAACATTCTTTTATTTTTTTTCCAAAATTATTGGAAAAGACAAAAAAATCAAATATACCCCAAAAAGAGGAAGGGAAAAGTATTTTCTTTTTATTTAGCAGCACAATGAGTCGCCCTTGGACAAAGCACATCCTTTCATTTGTTCATCAAGCTCTAGGATTTAATACGACCTTAGGAAGTTGTTCTCGCTACATAGAGTTGTGCCCTCCTCTGTTTGGTTATTCTTCCAAACATATAGAGAGTTTGTGTTGTCTCCTGCATCGTGAACTTATGTCAAGTGCCATGCTACCTGAGTCTCATCATTTGTCATGCTATTGCCCAAGGGAAATTTTACCAATCTTGAGTCGGACCCTCTACAGTTTGTCTCTTTCCCTCATGCCTGACCATCCTAAAAGTCCAATCAAGTCTTTCTTTGAAATCAATGAAGCCTTCAGTGTGATCATCAAGGTCCTCTAGTCCATACCCGACGAGCCATCGAAGAACTTTGGGTAGTGAAGTCGTACACTCATATTACACTCCTACCCAAGTTTTGAAGATTTTTAAGTTGTTGTTTGAGCTCTTAAGACCTCATCTCCATCCATCAGGCCTTATCAACTTCT
Source organism: Picea mariana (assembly GCA_032191745.1). NCBI lineage: Eukaryota > Viridiplantae > Streptophyta > Pinopsida > Pinales > Pinaceae > Picea > Picea mariana. The sequence goes on from JASDQU011375871.1 coordinate 16,579, forward strand.
AGAAGATGGATACTATACATGTATATCTTTTTTATTTTGAGATGTATATCCACTGTGTATTGCTCGTGGCTACAATTTATATAGTTATATGACATGGATCTACAGTGTATTTGATTGGTATCCATGATTTTATTTCATCTCGAGCATGGGTATGCCCGCCTTGATGAGACAATTGTTATTTTACAGATGGCACCTCTCGATTTCTAGTCCTTGGGCTCACTTGTTTGGAATGTTGGTGAAGATTGATAATGTATTTTGGCCATCAGATTCTCTTCTAACCTCACACATTAGGGGGCATGTATTATAACCCTAAATTGCATGAGACATACTTACCTGGCTTCAGGCCATATCAAACTCCTTCTTTGCCCAAACACTACTAAACAACTCTTCTTAAAAACCCTCTTTATAAAGTCCCACGTGCCTTGCTCCATTACTGCACGTGTGTACACGCTAGCTTCCCCAATACAGACCGTGTGTACCTACAAAAGCACAGAAACAGGAAAGTTGTTGATGGAACACACAACTTTGGGCAAGTTAACTAAAATTTTCGGTCATGCATGGCCAATCATTCGACCGAATACCTAGCTCCTTCTAGCCTATAAAAGAAGGGGTAAGGGTCCCATTTGAAAGGAGGAAAATTATAGTAAAGAAACTCTACCTGAATTCGTATTCCCCTTTGACCAAGATTCTGCAACCATTTTGTGATTTCAACGAAGAAGAGAAGGAAGTGTGTTAGCAGTTGGTGCAAAGTAAAAGAGGAGCCCAGGACCAGATTCATGGAGCAGTGGTTGGCCTCATCATTGTAAGTTGTTTTAATGAAGTTAATAATAAAGAAGTACTTTTCCTGTCCCACCATATGAGATTTTCATTGTTTATCACGTACATGCTAATTAAATCTCTAACCCATTAATATGTAGATCAAATGCATGTGGAGTTCTTTGTTTGTCTTTTGTTAATGCAAGTCAGCCTTGGGAGGAGAGTTGTAGTCAAAGAGCGACCAAGCGTGAAGAGAGATCGATCTCAAACACCAGAAATAAGTATGTTCACTTGATCTTCTTAACTGTGTATTTTCTTAAGAATAATGGGGATTAGGTCCAGGATGACGGTAAAAAAGTAGGAATATTTAGGTCTTTTTTGCATGCATGATAAAACCTTAAGTGCTAGTCTGTAGAGGGATTTCCCACTCATGACACATATTGAAGTGGTTGTCCTTTCCATTTGATCAAGTACTAAAAGTACTCTTTACCCCTTGTCTCATTTACTACCTTTTGGTCCAAAATAGATTCAATCTTCCTATGTTGTGCTATAGGTAGTTTTTTCTCCCAGTCAATGGTATGAATGTTGTCACTGTCAGGTGCATATGTGAAATTATTTTTTGGTTGCTTGAAAGGGTATAAATTTGATACATTAAAAATTGGAGAAATTCCAAGGATACTTGTATGTTTTGTTTCATAAGCATTTGAGGAAAATTTTCTCGAAACTTTACATGGCCCAATCTTTTTAAGTTTTAATTAGTTATATTTTCCTCTAGGAAACCTAATTTATTTTCTTATGTGTGCCATGACCAAGTCTCCAACTTCAAAATCTAGTTTTTTTCTCTTCAAATATGCCTTATGTTTGTATTTGTTGTTGTTTTCATGTAGTTATTGCTTAACCCATTCCTACAATTCCAAAATTCTTACTACAAAATATTCACCATTGGAAATTATAATTTCTTTTTTTCCTATATTCCTTAACCCATAAATTCCTCTAGGATGGATTCCATACAAAATTTTAAATGGACTTAACCATTTTATTCTATTAGGTGAATCAAAATATGCAAAATATGCTTATGCAAGTACCTGATCCCACTTTTTGGGATGCTAACTTACCAGACATCTCAAAATATTTCCTAAGCTTCTATTTACTACCTTTGTATTCCCATCAGTTTGTGGGTGGTATGTTGAACTAAATTTGATATTTGTCCCTGACTTTTTCCAAAAATTTCTCCAAAAATGACCCACAAATTTTGTGTCTCTATAAGAAAGAATACTTTTTGGAAATCCATGCAACCTAACAACTTCTTTAAAGAATAAATATGCAATGTGAGTTTCATCATTGGTCTTCTTACAAGCTATAAAGTGTTCCATTTTTTAGAATCTATCAACAACCAACTAAATTGAATCATTACCTTGCTAAGTTCTTGGCAATACTAACAAAAAGTCCATACTTATAGAGTCCCATGGTCAGTTTGGGATTGGTAATGGCTGATACAATCAAGTATTTTTTCTCCTTGCTCTTGTATACTGACAAGCCTTGCATCTTTCAAAAAATTTATTGACATTTGATGCAGGCTGGGCCAAAAAGAAAATGTACTTAGATGAGCAAAATGTTCTACTAATACACTAGTGTGATTTTTCTTCAATAGGTTTTCTCTCATGGAACATCTTGGAATGCATAATTCGTTGCCTTTAAACAATAAACTTTTTTGAATCATGTAATACAGACATGGAATTTTGTCTCTTCTTACTAGATTTTCAGAGACTACATAAGCATCTTTAAAATATGAATCATCCTTATACATTTCTTTCAACTCATCAAATCTTACAACATTTACTTGAAACTCTTGTAAAATCAAACTGACTTTGCTCAATGCATCTGCTACCTTATTTAATTTTCCAATTATGTGCTTAATAACAAAAGTGAAATTCTACAAGAACTCAATCCATTTGACATGTCTCTGATTTAATTTTGTTTGGTTGTTAATATACTACAAGGCATGATTATCAACGTAAATAAAAAATTCCTTTGGAATTTGGTAATGTATCCATTTCTTTAGAGATTTTACGATTGTATAAAACTCCTTGTCATATGAAGACTATGCTTGCTTTGCTTCATTTAATTTCTCACTTAAATAAGCTATTGGCTTATTTTCCAGACTTAGTACATCTACTATTGTAGTCCCACTTGCATCACATTAAACTTGAAAGAGTTTATAAAATCGTGGCACTTCTATAATTGGTTGTTTTATTATCTTCTTCTTTAATAATTTAAAACATTTATTAGTTGTTGTTGTCCATTTAAATGTTTGTTTGGTTCCTTTAATGGTTTCTATAATTGGAGCACATACTCCACTACAATTCTTGATGAATTTTCAATAGACAATTTCCAATCCATGGAAACTTCTTACCTCAAAATCATTCCTTGGAGTGGGCCAGTTTATTATAGGATTTACCTTTTCCTGTTCCATCTTCGATCATTCATATATAACAAAGTCGAAATAAACCAAATATGTCTTCACAAAAATACACTTTTTCAAATTGATCAATAGTTTTTCTTGTTGTATTTTATCTAAAACTAACCTGAGGTATCTCAAGTATTATTCTCTAGACTGAATGTAGACCAGAACATCATCTAGATGAATTACGATAAAGTTAACAATAAGTTATTTAAGTACTCCTTTCATCAACCTCATAAAAGTGAAAGGGTCATTTTTTAGTCCAAAAGACATTACTAGTCATGTTTTATGAGCCAGGGAAAAGATTAAATCTTTTATGAGCTGGGTATAGAGGGGTTCCATCATACCAACTAAAAATTATGATCATACCGATTGGAGCCATTCTTATAGATATATATTTGGGACATATAATCTTTTATTTCTTTTGTTGAGAATATGGAAAATGAGGCTCGAATGTTGAGAAAAATAATGTAGTACTGAATTTTGTTCCTCTTGTTAGGTTGATTGTTTGAACCTATCCAATCCCTAGATATTTACTTCATGTATTTGTATCCATAAACAAATGTATTGTAACATGGATAAATTATAAGAATTCTTAGACTAAATATTTCCACTTCATATATAGGTTATGTCAATGCTTGAATTCAGCTTGGATATTAAACACTATTTTGATGACCTAATAAAGAAGGTTGATTACACTTTTCATGTAG
>JASDQU011375873.1:20525-42230 GCA_032191745.1 Picea mariana
TCTATATTTTCTAAGTTTTGCATATTTTTGATATTTTATTTCTCCGTTGAAAACGATGTTCATAATCCTCATGTTTCAGTTCTGAAATTTATTTTCTGTTAATTTTTTTAGATGCTGAAACACCGCTGTGAATATATGCTGAAACACCAGGCTGTAGCATATGCTGAAACACAGTGCTGAGTCTTATGCTGAAACACCGCTGTGAGAAGATGCTGAAACACCAGGCTGTAGCATATGCTGAAACACAGTGCTGAGTCTTATGCTGAAACACCGCTGTGAGCAGATGTTGAAACACCAGGCTGTAGCATATGCTGAAACACAATGCTGAGTCTTATGCTGAAACACCACTGTGAGCAGATGCTGAAACACCAGGCTGTAGTATATGATGAAACACAGTGCTGAGTCATATGCTGAAACACCACTGAGTATATGCTGAAACACTAGGCTGTAACATATGCTGAAACAGTGCTGAAACTGAGTTTGGCATTTAAATTTGGCGGAAAAATTAGCGAGACTGAAACTGGGTTGGGATTTTGAAAAAATTAACATGTACAATGTATTTGATTGGTAACCATGATTTTATTTTATCCCAAGCATGGGTATGCCTGCCTCAGTGAGATAATTATTATTTTGCAGATGACACCTCCCGATTTCTAGTCCCCGGGCTCACTTGTTCGGAACATCGGTAAAGATTGTTAATGTATTTTGGCCATCAGATGCTCTTCTAACCTCACACATTAGTGGGAATCTATTATAACCCTAATTTTCACTAGACATGCTTACCTGGCATCAGGCCATCTCATATTCCTTCTTTGCCAAAACAATGTTGAACAACTCTTCTTAAAAACCCCTTTTATAAAGGCCCACGTGCCCTACTCTATTACTGCATGTGTGTACACGCTAGCTGACCCAAGACAGCTTGTGTGTACCTACAAAAGCATGAAGAAAGGAAAGTTTATGATGGAACACATAGCTTTGGGTAAGTTAACTAAACCTTTCGGCCATGCATGGATGATCATTTGACCAAATACCTAGCTCCTTCTAACCTATAAAAGAAGGGGTAGGGGTCCCATTTGAAAGGAGGAAAATCATAGTAAAGAAACTATACCCGATTGAGCATTCCCTTTGTCCCAACCTTTAGCCATACTTGTGCAAAGAGAAGTATAGATAAAAGTAGTTGGAAGACATTGGAAGAAGAGACTAGGACTAGGATCGAGGAGAAGTGGCCAACTTTATCATTGTAAGGTATCATTGTGAAGTTAATAAAATAATTTATTTTCTCGTCCCACCATATGATATTGTCATTATTGGAATATTGATTGTATGATTGATTAAATCTCTAACCTATTAGTTCATAGATCAAATGCATGTGGGGTTCTTTGTTTGTCTTTAGTGAATGCAGGTCAGCATTGGGAGGAGAGTTGCAGTCACAGAACGACCAAGCATGAAAAGGGATTGACATCAAAACACGAAAAATAAGGTACGTCAACTTAATCTCTTGAGCCTTGTATTTACATATGAGTAATGGGGTCTAGGCATGGGATGATGGTAAAAGGTAAGAATCTCTAGGTCATTTCTACATGCATGATAAAACCCTTAGTGCTAGTCTGTAGGAGGGATTTCCCACCCACAACATGGAATTTCTTAGTTATGTCCATAACTTTTCTCTAGATAGTATGGATCTGTTGCTGTGCAGTGCGTTTCTCTTGGGAACGCTTCATTCTTTCCACAGCTGACAGGGACTTCAGCTGCACCTGTATCTTTTTGGCTTGATACTTCACCTCTTGGAGCTGCAACTCTAGTGCCTTCAATTCTGGGTTATCCATAAGTTGTTCATAGGTCTGGGAACTATGATTAGTGAGTTGCTTACATTCCAAGGTAAGATCCTTTAGCCCTTCAACTGCACTCTAGGTGGTTGCTTCTCTATCGTCTCTTACATCTTGTGGGGTCTCAGGTATAATGCATAGCTCCAAATATGCTATGTGTTTTTGTAGCTACTTGATGGATTATGTGAGCTGGTTCACCTACTGTGTAACCCGGTCTTCTGCCTTGATTTTTAAGACTTTCACAAAGCGAAGTGTTCTGTTGACCGCTTCTTTTACTTTGAGTTTCTCTGCGAGCCACTGTTCCTTTTCTTTCTATAGATGTTCCTTTTCTTCATGAAACATCACTTGGAGAGAAAGATTTTCCTATTATGTAGCACTATGTTGCTCTACTAGTATTCCTTGTACTTGTGTCAAATCCTAGGTGGCTTGCGCTATTTATTATTGTGCTTGTCGAAGGAGAGCTTCAATTGTATCGACTATGCGGTGGAGTTGAGATGGATCATCTCCCAATTTTGGTTCTCTTGACGTAGTGGATACTATGCGACTGGACTTTAGGGCCTATTGTACCCCTCGGATTTTAGTCTCAATTCGATCATACATCTCTTCTTGCTTTTCTTCTTGTTTCTTTGCTATTTCTAGTGAATCCTCTTGCGGGGATGCTATGAGAAATTTGAATTCATCGGAGGTGAGGACGGTCTACATCTTGGTCATGGTGGCCTTCTATTTCTTTCGGGAGGAAGGTCTCAAAGGTGAACCTTTCCTCTTCTTCAGGGGATCAACCTCATCTCCTTGCTTCTGTTTGAATTATTTTTCATCTAACTCTTCGCCATCACCTCCTTGCTCTGGTGATATGGAAGCAGTCTTCATGGATGCGCTGTCTAATTCTTGGAATTCTTAGGTCTTCTTTGTCCTTCTAGGTTTGGGTGTATTCTACGTAGTTTCTGGGCTATTGATGTCGGATATCTCCACAGGGTCCGTTGGGATAAGGAGGTCCACTAACCTGTCCTTATTGATCTCTTCCAATTCCTCCTCCATTAGCTTATAGTAGGATTTAAGTTGTTTCTTGTGTTCATCGGTGCACGCTGTGATGTAAATAAAATGTCGATCTGTGTTAAACTTCATCAAAGGCCTGAACCAATGTAGAGTGTTCAGAGTCATGCGTGGCTTGGACTGTATGGCTATCTTTAGTTGATTGTAGTAGGTATGAAAAATAGCATTTGACTGCCACTGTTTATTCATATTGCTTGAATACCATAGTGTATTGAACTTCGCGCGCCAGTGTTTCAAATGGCTTGATGTCTGGGAAGGTCGTACCTTTTGACATCTCCCAGGAAACAAATGCTATAAGGATCAAGAGCCAGCTGAAATGAAATTCATATCCTTGATCATGTGCTTCTCTGTAGTTTAGTTCCAACTGGTTCACTAGGTACTTCACCCAATTCATCTGAAGGCCTTATGTTCACTTCCCTGTGAGGTCGACTACAAAACCAATGACTTGGGTAGGGCAGTTCTTTCATACTAACTTCCCTGCAATCAACTGATAGGTGAGGCATACTATGCCACTCTATATATAAGCTACTGTGTAGCCTCACGTGCCCTTATCGACATCTCCATAAGTGTCCTTGATATTTTGTGCTAGAGCGCGATCCATGGCTTTTCCTGGGTAAAAATCTTGAGGATCAGGTCCTTGCATACTCAACCTTGTGATCTAATTGATCAACGTTGGATCAACTGTTATATGACATTTTAGCCACAAATAACTGCCATGGTAACAATACAACAACAACTTGACACATGCATTCACCTCCTGGTGTCTTCCGAAGTGGGGAATCTTCATGATGTTTAGTAGAGTGGAATGCGTGAGGTTCATAGTCCATGAATGGGGATTATCTTCGAGTTCTTCCCCTTATTTCTAGTTAGGTACTTATGAGGGGCGAGAATGTTATAGAATTTGCAATCTTTGAGGTTGAAGTCACTAAACTTCAACGCTGTAATCTTATCTTGGTTTGCGCAAACTTTGCGTATCCCCTTCGGGAGGTGCGTCGTAACCAAGATGTATTCGAAATATTTGGGCACATTGTTTTTATTTACTTCTCCTCTCACAGGTGGAATATAGGCGGGTAATATGGTCGTGATCAATTTGGCATTTGCTAGATCATCCCTGTGCTTGGTTCACTTTTCATATGATGGATGGGATGGTATGGCTCCGCAAGCAGTGGACGGAGAGGCTGGCAGTCCTCTCGTCGATGATGCTTGTACACCTGTAGACATTGACATGAATTTCTCAGTCATGAGGTCGATCAAAACTTCTTCAATAGATTTCTCTACAATTCTCAACTCATCCGACATACACACTCGGGGTTAACAATATTGGGTTTAGGGAGTAACTTAGACACAGTAATGGGATAGAGAGAAAGAGTGCAATGATCACTATGCAAAATCATCTTAGTCTGCAGGTGCAAACTCTCACTTGGCAAAAGTGTTCTCGGTGCATAGCACGATGGGATAAATAGGTAACTCAGAAATGGGTCACTTGCAATGGGTATGGAGCCTTCATAAACTCTGTTTTTTCCATTATGGCACAGTCCCAATGGTCAGATGGCGAGTTTTCTTTCCTTAGATGTCTTTCTACCCATTCATAGCATTGTTCTAATGGTTATAATGTCCCCAACGACTATATTTCTTTGTCATGGCAAAGTGCCATGTGTCGTTGTTATGATATCCCGACGAAGCTCCACTTTTGTAAATTTTCCTTCTACGAGGTTCCCTCTAGAACTTTCTACAACTTGTCGATCTTATATCTCTTCTTACTTAGCTTTCTAGCCTTCTTCCTAGTGAGCTTCATTTTGGTATGCCTTTTTCCATTCTGATTCTTATCTTCTTTTGGCATAGTAACTTCGTGCTGTTGAGATTCTTTCCTAAGATTCAAGGGTGATCCTTCTTCTTTATATGGAATAGGTACATCCATCTTTTTTGGGTCTTCTAGTGTTCTTGTAACTTCGACATTCGGGTCTCTGGTGTTAAATAGATTCGATCTATTCTTCTGTTCTTTAATCAAGTGCATGATCCTTCTAGTCATGAATTCTTTTAACTCTTGTTTTTTTTGTTCTAAAAGTTCTTCTTCTTCTTGCCTTCTAGCCTGATCTCTTTCAATCCAAGGTTTTCCTAGTATCATGGTAAATGGGGCACTATTCTCAATAAATTTAATAATCTCAAAATCTTCCTCTGTCGAAGTTCCATTGGAATTCATAGGTATCCGGGTGAGATTTCCACATAGGTTTATCATCTTTCCTTTGAATAATCCTATTCCTCCTAATGAAGGAATCATACCAGGGCTCCCTATAGCTTCCCAAGTTCTCTCTGCATAATATTCACATGTGTTTCCTCATCTAGAACACAATCAATGTCTAAATATCCTATTCTTGCTTCAAGGCATTATTTTTCTTTGAATATCTATGATAATCTGACATGTCAGTGGTCATTTAGGGTTTCTTTCATCTGTAGCAATACGTTTTCTAATTCTTTATGGGATTCTATCATAATCTTAGTTTATGGATCTGCCTTAGGGTTTTCTTGTCTCATGTTCATTTCTTCAAGCTTAGCAATCATTATAGGACAATACAATACTTCATGGTCCATAGCTTTGCAACAAATACAACTGGGTCTTCTCCCAGGGAATTCCTTTGCAATATGTCCCAGTCTTCTGCAACTGTAACAGAGGGTCAATCCTCTCTTTCTTTGAAATGATCCCCAGCCTTTTCTATACTGTGCACTAGGATCATGGTAGCTAACCTGAAAAAATTTCTTTCTAGGTTCCTGCATACACTTATTAGTCCAAACATTCTTTCTATGCATAGGTATAACATACTTTTCACTATTCTTATCAGATCTATTCATATCAAATCTTCTTTCATCTATCAATACCCTAATTTTCAAGATAGGATAGAATATATCAAATATACCTAGATCCATACTATTGAAACAAAAATTTCCACTTATCTTACTTCTACAGAGCACAAAGCTTTCAGATCTAGAACTTTTCAATATTCTTACCTTTATCAGAGCACAAAGATTTTAGATCTTGCCTCTTTTAATAAAAAAGTCTCACTTTTTCCTTTCTCAGAGCACAAATCTTTCAGATCTTACCCCTTTTCTTCATATCAGACTTCTTTTTCTTAGCACATATCTTGTCAAAATAAGTAGATTACTTCACACTAGAGAAACAGATCTACGCACAAAGGTTTCACAATTTCAGGTCGGATCTTTGCACAAAGCTTATTCTTCCTCAGTTACCAACAATCATAGTTTTAGGTCCCAACAATGGAACCATTTGTTGGCACAAGGGTAGACCCAGGGTTCAACGCTATAACAACGCACCAAAAAAACCCTAACTACCGGCTCTTTCGACAACACCTGCAAAGCAGATGAAGTCTCACCCAAGGTAGAGGTAGGGGTGGTTGCAGGACTCAGGTTTCTGCAACCTTAGATGGGAAACAGATCTATGATTACAATAATTAGTAGAGAACTTAGCACCGTCAGTTCGTTATTATTTACCTAATATCTACTTCGCAGATAAAACAGAGCATCACAACATTCCCCCTGATCTAATGTATTTAATCACTTAGAATAAAGAAATGGATCAGATTTGGCAGATTCAAGCACTAAGCACATTCATCTATATAAGATCTAACATCCAAATTCATCATAAGCACAAAGCATAAACATATCTATCTATCTATATCAAGCACTTAGAAAATAACTCATAAAAACATCAGAACATCACATAGAGTAGAATAACATAGTATTTACATGGTTCACCCCCACCCTGGGGCTATGTCTACCAACTCTTCTTCTTTATTAGCTTCAATCAGTCATCTACATGCATAGAGACACAAAATCCCTACTCCACATAGGATAGGATATCTGTGCACACCTCTCCAGATCCTCCTTCCCCAAGCTAGGTCTAGTACAAATCCTTTCACAATCTATTACAACCACTTGCACTTATCTCTACAAGTTTCTCACAATATGCACAGAGAATATACCAATCATACTTTCACTTAGCACTTATCTTGTTGGCATCCTACTTATGTCACCTAGCTACTTATTTATACTTTACAAAAACATGCCTAAACATGGGTAAACCCATGGGCCAACATTCCATACCCATTACATATTCCCAAATCCCAAAAAGGGGCCAAGATCATGCAATCTCTACTTCATCTTGCGCTCCATATTCGATAGGTTGTCGAAGTCCCAAAATAGGTCAACTTGACCAAGGATCTCCCAAAACAAGGTCAATGGCCAATAGAATCCCATGAGGGATTGGTAGGAGGACACTATGCAGGAAAAGCTACCACGCAGGATTATGGTGGCCAATGATTCACAGAGACTCGAAAGAGTATTGTCAAGGATGCGGTGTCTGTCAAAGGGTAGGAAAACCCAACATAAGGGACGAGATGTTGTTTTGACCACAAGTGACAATACAGGCATTTGATAAATGGGAAATAGACTTTGTGGGACCAATTAACCCACCAGAAAAAAGAAAAGGGGTAATATACATCATCACCGCGATGGAATACCTAACAAGGTGGGCAAAAGCCACACCAGTAAAAGACTGCAGCGCAGAGACATATGCACATTTCTTATTTTAACAAGTAATTATTAAGTTTGGATTTCCAAGAGTTTTGATGAGCGACCAAGGCACACATTTCATAAATATCACCATCTATGCGATGCTCGAAGAGTTTGAAGTTCACCACCAGAAAAGTACACCGTATCATCCATAGGTGAATGGCACAATAGAAGCCTTTAACAAAGTTCTAGAGAACACACTGAAAAAGATATGTAATGTCAATAGAGATGAATGGGACCTCAAAGTACCAACAGTATTATGGGTGTATATGAAGACATGCAAAAAGTTGATAGGGCACACCATTCAAACTAGTCTATGACCAAGAAGCATTAGTTCCATTAGAATTTTTAGTACCCAACTTACACGTAGCAATTATCAAACAAATGATAGAATGTAGCGCAATACAAGAAATAATGAATCATCTGTTAGCAATGGAGGAAGACTGAATCCTAGCAAGATTCCATCAACAAGTGCAGAAGGCTAGAGACAAAGCATGGCACGATTGGCACATTAAGAAGAATACTTTCAAGGAAGGAGATCTAGTATTGCTCTATGACAACAAATCGTTTTAGCACCTAGGAAAGCTGAGAGTTCATTGTTTAGGACCATACGAGGTCAAATATGTAAAAAATAGTGGAGATGTATAGTTAAGATATTTAGTAGGAACAAACCTCAGAGGAATTATCCACGGGAGCCGACTGAAGTTGTATAAGAACAGTCAACCACCCACCATGCAGTTAAAAAAAAAGAACTGAAAAAGTGCAAAGTATGCCAGAGAAAAAAAATCCACATGACGCTCGAAACACGAATGCAGAAAAGGCAATAACAATGGTTACATTCCAAAGAAAAGCGATCGGGTAATGGAAAGTCGACAAAAGCAGGATGATAGGACAACACTAAGCGAAATTAAGGCACGGCAGGGACTGATCGAACATCACATTAAACATGCCTACTGGAAACACAAAAGTAAGCATAATGGCATGTAAGAAACTATCGCAGATGCATTTAACCCACATTTATGGTGCATTAATCACATAAAAGAGGCATCATCCTCGATAAGCTTCATGAAAATCCCATACAACACGCGAGGATGGAAGCAACTAGTCTATTCATGAAAGGAGAATAGAGAGAGAGCAACATCATCCATAACGAACAAAGAGAGACCACAGAGCTCACCAAAGTCCTTCAAACTTAGAAAACATTCGAAACTCACCACTATGGCACCACCGAATTTTGTCGAACCAGGCCAGACAGCCAGACCGACTAGGGTTCAAACTAGGTCATGAGGACCACTGGAAGAAAATGATCAAAATCAACCGGAGATCGTCAATATCGATGAGATCCCATCCCTAGAGATAACACCAGTGAAATCTACACTGATACTGGAAGAGATTCAAAAACCACAAGCAAAGGCCATGAAAGAGGACAAATCCAGTAGTGGCGTAGGAATCTCAGAATGAGGAAGTCGAAACCCAATAGGAAGTGAAACCAGAAAGCATTAAACCAGCCATGAAAGTTAATGGAACAACACATAATCGAGGATCAGAAGGGAAACTAGACAAGTTGCAGGTACCCAACCTAGGTCAACCAACAGAAGAGACCACGAGAACTACCTCAGCTTGGCCAAAATTGCTTACAAGGGAGAAACTAGGAGTTGCTGGAACTTCTTACCAACCACCACAGTAGGAAGACATAGTTTTGATACTGAGCTCACTTCATAAGAAACCAACAATAGAAATTGTGCTACCACGCATACCAAAGGGAGTACAGGTATATCCGTAGCTACTGGGTCATGTCAAGAAGATCAAGTATTCCAACCATGACGTATCAGAAGAAACCAAGTACCCAGAACTTGCACCAAGGGTTTTTATGAAAAACATAGTGGTAAACAAACTTGGAGAAAAGATTAGCCATCCACATCAGTGGGTAGTTGGACTAGAAAAAATAGAAATTTTAGGGTTGCTGAAACTTCCACATTTTGGCAAAGGACAGTACGTGACAACATACATTAAGCAACTATTAGCAGTCATGCACGGAGGGGATATATGGTTGGACAAACCTGTCCCCATAACTGTTGAGCTTATAGCATAGATAACATGACTACTCATCTTGGCTATGGATCCCGCACTGATTCTGGATGATAAATCCAAGGAGAAAGTGTTAGCAGAGGAAATGAAGAATAAATGGTATCGCCAGGGGGACAAGATGCATTATAATCAAACAGATCAACAATGCAGTGACACAATTGGGCACAAAGATCTTAGTCTGTAAACTGTTAAGAAAATTCCACAAAGACGAAGTACCAACAGGAGTCATCGCAGTTGCATCTCAGTGCATACAAGGCATCGTCGTGAGCTGGGTGCCTTATCTATTAAACTTGTTCCAAGTGGACTACAAGGATGCAGAAGACCTTGGTACAAAATTCCATTACTCATGGCTGCTCACCCTCATAACCTTCATGGGATGGCGGGAACCAGAGTATGTAGGTTTTTGTACTAGACCACAACCAACAGGAGCGAGATATCTATTATTATGATCTGGGCCATAGGCCAAGCATAAGAGGGAAAATTGAATCATCTTTGAAGCATACCTACGGGACATATAGGAAGATATCAACCGATCATGGATAATAACACTAGAGGCTATCGCACAACATGGGGACATCACTAACTTTTGGGCTACACGTCAAGCCATGTGGATACAACCAAGGTAGGATATAGATAAACAATGGATACCAATGCACTTTTGCATCATAGAAGGTGATATAGACATGGTCATCAGTGAATGGCCTAATGCATGGAGGATCCCATCCACTCCCTGGAAAGTATTGGAAGGACCTGCAGAAGGAGAAGCAACATAGGTGGAAACATAGCCTCTGCAAATCCCAATACCCAAGAAACCAAGGATGAGCCAAAACAAGCTGACTCAGGCAAACAAAAGGTCAAAGTAGATAGGAACCTAGAAGGGGCAGAAAGAGACCAACGAATAGGCGAAAAAAGATAAGGCAGTGCAGGATACCATCCAAAATCCCATCACATAGGAACCAGGGGGAACTAAGAGACCGACTGTATAGGAAACAAGTGTGCGCAACAAATAAAAGGCGCAATGAGCATCACCGAACTATATGATCACGAAGGATGATGGAGAAATGATTGCCAGAATGGTCTAGGATTGTCTAGCAGAAGATTTCGATCACGCAACACATCACAGGGATAAATTGAAAAAAGAGCTAGCAGAAATGGGACAGCTCCTCAGGACACTCAGGGAGGCCCAGAGAGAAAGTAGTAGTAGAGTCATAGAGTCATCAACAACACAAACCAACGAAAGAGTGGAGCTATAAGAACGAGACCCAATCCTCCCAATGCCACATGCACATGCAACAGTCTACATAAAACCAAGCATGTTACGAATGGATGAAATTGTGGGACAGACACCACTAAAGGATTTGGACCACACCTAATTGGTCTTGACACAGATGCCATCAAGGGAACTGTACAAATTGTAGGTTAGCATTGACCATGAGATGTAGTCTCGGGCACATAAAAACTTAGTCAAGCTACAAAAAGAAACAAAGAAGCGGGAAGCGCTAGAAAAATATTGTGAGCAGGCCAAATCCAAAACTCAAAAGGAGACAGAATGCAGGAACGAAGAGTGGGATAAATTTTTGAGAAAATTCCAAGAACTATGAAAGGAAACAAACTCCCAGCCGTAGAAAATATCGACCAAATTACGCAGGTAATTGCTCGATACCAGAAGGATATCGAGGATCTCCAAGAACAAATCGTACCATTAACTCCACCGATAGTAAGAGAGCAAAGGAGGTAGGAAACAACACTGCAAATATAGGATATGGAGAAACAATTTAGCATGGTAGCTGACTTGCTCGATAAAGCAATGCAACTTTGGACAAGACTGGAGGAAGATCCACAGGTTCAACGTTGGGACAAGGAAGAGGAAAGGATCAATGCAACAATCCAAGAACTCAAACAGAGGCAAAATACCATACCAATCCTAGAATGCATCAAGGGGATGTAAGAGATGAATAATATGCAGGCAAAACTTATCACTGCGCAAACACAGAAACAAGAGCATTAGGCTCAAATAGAACCATTACAGGAACAGGCAGCAGAAGTACACACACAGGCAGAAGAATCTAGAAAACAGATGGCATAGACACAGGAAGAATGTGTAGGATTAGTGAGCGACAAAGTGGCAGTTCAGGTAGTGGATACCATTAAGGAGAAGACTGCTCAGACACTAATAAAAGCAGCAGAGCTGAGAGAAAAGTTCCAGACGATCACCAAGGAGATCAAGGTAGCTCAAAAAGATTAGGTGGCTCGATATGAGTCACATGTCAGTGTTGGGGGCCTATAGGTAGAAGGCTGAAGTGGGAAAGAAAGTGTGCACAAAGAAGAATGATAGTTGGAAGAGAAATCATGGGAAAGAAAGCGTGCAAGAGGAAAGCGAAAATTGGTAAGAAGCACAACACGCGTGCATGCAAGAAGGAGGTGACAGCTAGAAGGAAGCAAAGAATGCATGTAGAAAAGGAAGACCTAACGACAGTAGGGTTAGGGTTTTTGTAAGGTTTTGTGTAAATGGTTGAAGAGCCCGATAGATATAAATATAGATAAATAGGTATCATAGAAAAGGTTCGGTTCACTACTTTTGTAGGGGTTCATATGGTATGTAATGGTTTTGATTAGATGAACTACTTTTTTAAAGAGGTTGAACTAGAGGGGAGAAGGGAAGGTAGATATTGAGGATTAGATCGTAGGTCAAGGAGCCTGATGTGATCTAGTTCGTGTTGGACCTTGGTTATGAAATTATGCAAAGATCAAGAAAGAAAAGGGATAATGAAAACTTCGTGGAAGACACAGTGATTGTTATTGGGTCGAAGTGAGCAAAAGAGCAGAAAAGACTAAGCGAAGCTCGAGAAAGAAATTCGTTGGATGAGGATATCGGGGATGACAAATAAGTAAGAAAGAAGGACCGTGGACATGTCATCAAGCAGAAAAATCCACCATTGGATGCTTTGGAGCACCTCGCGAGAAGGAAGGAAAGACAGGCTAGTGAAGCCTTGGAAATATGGGTCAAGTTGACCTAGGGTTTTAGACACCTAGGTTTTTGGTATCTAGGGTTTTGGACACCTAGGTTTCGGCCTAAGGCTGTCGGCAAGCTATTGTAATGTATAAATAGAGGTCAAGAGGACCTAGTTCAGGTTGGTGTCAAGATAGGTTGTGATTGTTGATGTGAGTGATTGTTGTATTATGAGAGAGAAGTGCTAAGTATGGAAGCCATCTAGTATTATAATATCTTCAACTGGGTGCAAATATCAACCCTACAACTGGGTGCATAGGGAGGGAAGAGAATGGGGGGAAAAGAAAGAAGATCTGCTAGCTAAGAGCACATACTAGAACTGTATGCTTTACCTCAATATATTATAGCATAGTTATGTGGACATATCCCTAGAGAGAGGGTGAACCATGTATATTTTGTGTTGTGTGTGAATGGTATTTTGTATTTGTCATTGATATACTGTGATTGCATTAGTGATTTAGATCAGATAAGTAGATGTGCAGAATAGATCTAAGTTGATAAGTGATGTATGAATGTTGTGTTGTTCTTGTGCTAGATCCACTTGATATTCCTTTTCGTTGTAGACATCTCTGTCCTGCAACCCACTCATAACTTCTTCGGGTGAGACTGCATCTTCTTCGCAGGTGTTGCCAAAAGGGCCAGTAGTTAGGGCTTGTTGGTGTGCTCTTGGAGTTGAACCCTGGGTCTACCCCTATGCCAAAAAATGGTTCAGTTTCTAGGACCGAATTATTTTTAAGGGAATGTCAAGGTGGTTTCCATCGAAGACAGAGATTCAAAAGTGGATAGAGGATCAAGAGAAGGACTTCACTGAAGCCCAGAATAAGAACCCTAATCTTAGCACTGAGTATTGGCTAGAAAGATATATATTCACTGATATGCATGAGATATTCTTTGGAGGGATCCATCATGAGATATATGAGTGGCTAGCTAGATTAGTCAATACCCAGTTCGAGATCCGATCCAGACTTCCTATGTTTTGGATGTCAGAGTTGATCAATAAGGTCAAGAAAGATGATAACATCGTATCACAAGCAATATATCATTGGTTTGATAGTACCATTGGAGGGTACATCATAGAGTTTGTTGTTGATAGAGTAGAGTCACACAGCCAAGCTGAAAGATATTTATTCAAGGGACCTAGAGGAAAATTTCTACAATTCCTAAAGTTGAGACTCAAGATGCTATTGCATGAAAAGAACATCTTGAAGATACAATAGACTAGTCAGATCTAGAAAATCTAATGTTCAAGAATTTAGATAGTGACATCGACACAGAAGCCAGACATACACGTAGTGGGAGAGTTTTCTGAGAGGTCTACCTTGAAAACATGTTTAAGAAGAACTATAGGGAGGAGGGTTTCTATAGTGGAGAAGAAGCAGATCTAATGGACGAAGAACATTCAGAACCCCCCGGGACAGAGGAAGGACAAGCTGAAGAAATTCGCCGAGGAGAACTTGAAAACTCATAAACCATGTAGACCATCGAAGTAAGTACTGTTATCCTTCCTGATGATTCAGTCTTAAGAAACCAGAGTAATCCCAATCACCAGAGAGTCTAAAGCACTGCCAATAGTAGTCCACCACACATTCAGTCAGGAACCCTAGGAAGATCTATGGCAGATGAGATGAGTCTCCCTATATTTAGGGGAGATGGATCCGAAGATCCTGATCAACAATGTGTTCTATGTGAAGCCGTATGGAACATTAATAATGTCACATATGAAGTTGTCAAAAGAACCCAGTTTAGTACAAATCTCAGAGATCGCGCACTTAGTTGGTACATGAAACTTGTCCAAGGACTTGCACAACCTAAGCCACTGAATTAGATCAAGAATGTGCTGATTGAAGAATTCAAGAAACCTAAGTCAGAATCCCAATGTATCATAGAGATGAAAGAGATCAAGCAGAAGGTAGATGAACCTGTTTGGGAGTTCAATCAGAGATTCAAGACCTTAACAGGTTGATTAACTTTTTAGATCCCAGACGAACAGAACAAGGAATGGTTCATTTCTACCCTTCTACCACACATCAGAGTTCCCCTGATGAAACATAAGATTGCTTCGTAGGCTGAGGCATTGGAGATCGCCATGAAGCTAGAATCAACCCCCATGGGAGAATCCAGTTCAGGTATGAGTCAGATCCCGAGTCAGCTAACTAGCTTGTCTCTGTAGGTCGAAGATATGAATAAAGAGAAGGGAAAAGATAAAAGAGAAGGCATATGGTGTGTCAGATGCAGATCAAAAGGTCATGATAAGGAACACTGCCCTTTATTCAATGAATATTTGGCTTCTGGAGCTCCAATCCCCTTGAAGCAAGTGACCTTACCCTAGTGTGAGGTATGCAGAAAAAGACATCGTACTAGTGAGTGCTATTGTATGCAAAAGTATGTTCAGACACCTAAAAATTTCTATTATACAATATGTAAGTCTCTAGGACATGATGATAGGGATTATAGGGCTTATTTTCTCATGCATGAAAGGTCAAGAGACATATATAAGATCCAATGTGAAGTACAACAAGAAGAAAACACTACATAGTAAAACTCTCCAGGAAGAGGAAACTTCAATCCTCATGGTGGATTCAGAGGAAGAGGACAAGGAGGAGGAATGGGTTGAGGCTGAGGAAAGATCATCTGTTATAACTGCACACAACCTGGACACCTTGCAAGGGATTTTTAGAACCCTTGTACTACTTTCAGCTACTGCATCTCATTTGACCATGTTATAGAACATTGTCCTGTACTTCTAGCTAAGCTTCAGGAAAGACAAGCACCCTAGCAGAACCCACAAGTACAATTAATCTATGCTGAAACTCGCAGAGAAGAGCCTAGATTCACTGTTATAACTAGAGGAGGCACTATTACAGGAGAAGACAAACTGACACAAGGGAAGACTATAGAAGATTTGGGAATCCGGAAAGCTGTAGAGAAGACCCAAAATTTTGATGCAAAGAAAGAAAGACAGATGTTTGAGGAAGCTAGGAAATAATTTAGAGGAAACCAAGGATCTACATCAAAGACAATACCAGAAGTGAGAGAATATGAAATGCCTCTGGCATTTGATCGGTCTTCTTTGCTAGGAGAAGGAAAATAAGTAAGAAAGCTCATGGAATTCCTATACACTTGTATTAAATTGATTCAGGATGAAAAACTTGTACAAGAGCTACAACATATAATCAAACAATATGAGCTAGGAAAGATAGACCCCTTGCTAAATAGGGAAGTACACCAAATTGGTCAGAAGAGAAGGACAAATAAGTAATTACATTTGAATGCTCAAATAGGAGAGTATGAGATAGACTATGTGGTCCTCGACTTAGGGTCGGAGGTCAATGACATGACAAAGAAAACCTGGGCACAGATGGGAAAAATGAAGTTGATCTATTCCCCTATCAAGCTTAGGATGGCTAACTAGCAAGCTTTCAACCCATTTGGATGATTGGAGCATGTCCCTGTGGACATTGATGGAGTAATAACATTTGTAGATTTTGAGGTAATTGAAATAGTTGATGACAATTGCCCTTACCCTGCACTGTTAGGAATTGATTGGGCCTTCGATAACTCTACTGTTGTTGACTTAAAGAAAATATGTATGAATTTTGAAGGAAATAGCCTTAGGGTCATCACACCTTTAGATCCATATGAAGGTCAACGATACACAGAGCCCATCAGAGAAGAAGATTGCGCATACGCACTAGAAAACATATACAAGCTAACAACCAGACAACATGATTACATTAATCCTACAATCGATGGGAATCTAAGTTGGCGAAGTGACAATGCGTGCTCATCAGACTTAGAAGAAGCACTAGAGAACTGGTAGAACCAGATGTATGAAGTATCTACAAGGAGATGTGCTAGATTAACTAGAGAAGTTCATTGGATCGACACAACAATAAGTAACTTACCCACATTTGATGGTATGAATCCATTAGAAGCTTTCCTATCAAACTTTCAAGCAAGTGTACCAACACAACAAAGGTTGTTGGCAATGGATGAGGCCTTGAAATCCACACTAGAAATATGGTGGGGTACGCACAAAAGTAATATTACATATTGGGTACAATGTCATACTTTGATGACAATGCGATTCTCAGCACAAGTAGAAGGCTGGGAAGTTCACTACATAGGTCAAAGCTACCCAAAGGACCATGTGTGAAGTTGTGAGGAAGCCCGGAGAAAAATTCCTCAAGAACAATGGGTGCACAAATTCATTACCACACTGGACACAACACCTATCAAATGGTACCTTCAAGTAGAACTGCGCCTCATCACCACAGATTGGAAAGGTATGACTCAGAATTTTATAACTACATTCTTATTTGAAATTCAATTTCCTTCAGTAGATCAAGCACTACATATTGTGAGACAAAAAGTATCCAAGGAGGTATCCAGCCTTTCCTTATAACAGGAAGAGGATGAATGGATTGCGCCTCTCCAGAAACTATAAGACTATTACAACATCAATACCAACAAAGATGATGATCCTAGGAAGGTGAAAATTGCAGAAACAAAGGGCTAGAGAGATGTGGAAGGACCAGGAGTCAAGCTGCCATTCATTGGAAAACCAATCAAGATTAATAAGGTCAATATTGGAACAGAGCAGACACCAAAGTTTGCAAATGTTGGAGATTATTGGGATGCCGCTACCATTGATAAAATTACAGAATTACTGCATGAATATCAGGACTTGTTTCCAACCAAGTTCACTAATATGAAGGGAATTAGAGGGCCTATGGGAGAGATGAGGATCCCTTTAAAACCAGATGCAAGACCGGTCAAACAAAGACCTTACAGATTGAACCCTAAATATAAGGAAAAAGTGAAGATTAAGCTTGACAGAATGTTGGAAGCAGGGATTATAGAACCTGTGGAAGAATCAGAGTGGATAATCCCTATTGTGATGAAAGACAAGAAAACAGGAGAAATCAGGATATGCGTAGATCTCAAAAAGTTGAATGATGCTTGTTTGCATGACCCCTTCCCTACACCATTCACTGAGAAAGTGTTATATAATGTGGGAGGCCAGGAAGTATATTTTTTTACAGATGGATTTTCAAGATACCATTAGATACAGATTGCCAAGGAAGACCACCATAAGGCCACATTTGCAACAGAATGGGGATCCTACCAATATACAATGATGCCATTCGGATTGAAGAATGCCCCAACCATATTTTCCAAGGTGGTGGTTGAAGCATTCAAGGAATTTCTGCATAAATTTTTAGAAGCATACTTTGATGATTGGACTATGTTTAGTTTGTTGAAAAATCACATTGAATGTCTAAGGCTAATGTTGGATAAATGCAAGCAGAGTCAAATTGCTTTGAATCTGAAGAAGTGCATTTTCTTTTCACCATTTGGAGTTTTGTTAGGACATATTGTATGTAAGCAAGGATTATTGGTATATCCATCCAAGATCACTATTATAGTCGATCTACCCCCTCCTACAACAGTTAAACAGTTGCGCTTTGCGCTGGGACACACAAGCTACTACAAGAATTTCATTAAGGGATATGCTCAGATTACAACACCCATGGAGAAGCTGTTGAAAAAGGATTTTCAGTTTAGTTGGACTGAATAATTCCAACAGAGCTTCGACACACTGAAATAGAAAATGGTTACTGCACTTATTCTGGTTTTCCCAGATTGGACCAAGGAGTTTCATGTGCATGTCGATGCATCATCCATTGCATTGGGAGTTTTGTTAGCACAACCAGGAGCAAGAGACATTGACCACCCGTTAGCCTTTGCTAGCAAGAATCTATCCACAACTAAGATTAACTATACCACTACTGAAAGAGAGGGATTAGCCATGGTGTATGCACTACATAAATTTCACCACTATTTGTTGGGAGGAAACTTTAAAATGTTTAATGATCACTCCATGATGCAGTACCTAGTCAACAAGCCAGTGTTGGGGGGAAGAATATGTAGATGGCTTCTGCTGTTTCAAGAATATGATTTTGAGATCATAGTAAAACCAGGAAGAATGAATAAGGGTCCTGACCACTTGTCAAGGTTGGAACATGGAGAAGAGCCCACTAATTTGGAAGATACACTGCCATATGCACACCTACTAGCCATTATAAATATCGATGATCACTTCACAGAGATAGTCTAGTTCTTATCGACAGGAATGGCACCTAGTGAGTACACAATTCCACAGTAGAAAAAGCTAGTAGTGCGTGCTATAGATTTTTCACTTATAGTTGGACATCTATACAAGATGGGACCGAATGAGATATTGCGAAGATGTGTTATGGAGGCATAATGACCATTGATCCTTACAGAAGATCATGAAGGCATCACAAGAGGACATTATTCAGGGAAAACAACTGTGCAAAAGATTCTTAGAGATGGCCTTTGGTGGCCTACCTTACACAGAGATGCTAAAGACTATTCCAAAGCCTGCGATGTATGACAAAGAGTTGGGAAACCATCCAAAAGAGATGAAATTCCATTGGCACCACAACTAACCCTAAAAATAATTTGAGAAATGGGCCATTGACTTCGTTGGACCTATAAACCCCCCAGGAAAGCGTACAGGAGCAAGATACATCATCATTGTGACAGAGTACTTGACCATATGGGACAAAGAAAGAGAAGTCAAGGACTGTAGTGCAACTACAATTGAACACTTCATATATGATGACATCATAACCAGGTTTGGATGCCAAAAGATCCTCATGAGTGATCAAGGAACACATTTCATAAATAATACAATTGAATCCTTGACTGAAGAATTTACAATCCACCATCAAAAGAGCACACTGTACCATCCTCAAGAAAATGGGACAGTTGAAGCATTCAACAAGATCTTGGAGACAACACTAACCAAGACTTGTTGTGTGAACAGAGATGATTGGTATTTAAGAGTACCAACAGTTTTATGGGCCTATGGAACCACTTGCAAGAAGATAGTAATGCAGATCGCCTTCACGATGGTATACGATTTTGAAGTTGTTGTTCCCATGGAATATCTAGTACCAAGCCTGAGAATTGTTTCTTTTATAGATATAGATGACACTAGAGCTATTCAAAAGAGGCTCGCACAGTTGGTCGAACTTGAGGAAGATTGATTCATTACATAATTCCATCAACAAGTTCATAAGGAATGAGAGAAGGCATACCATGACAGACACATCAAGCAAAAGGAATTTAGACAGGGAGAACTAGTGCTGGTCTATGAAAACAAGATCATAAAACATCTTGAAAAGTTCAGAGCACATTTTCTAGGGCCATATAAGATCGCTTATGTTAAAGAGGGAGGAGTTGTGCAATTGAATACGTTGAATGGAGAATGGAAGGAAGGATTAGTGAATGGGAGTTAGCTGAAGTTGTACTATGACAACCAGTTGCCTCACAACTCTCAGTAGAAGCATGAAGAAAAGGATCTAGGTACCAGGTGCAGTTTAAACTGGGTACTAGACACAAAAAATACAATTTTCACAAGGAGGAAGAGGAGGCATAAAACATAAAGAAAAGGCTACACTGCGCAGCCTAGAGTCGAACTAAAACAAGAAGATTAGATATGAAGTGCCTCGAGACAAGTCACATGTGAGTATTGGGGGCCTATTGGCCCTTGGTTATGAAAGTATGCAAATATCAAGAAACAAAAGGGAGAATGAGAACTTAGCGAAAGACACAGTGACTATTATTAGATCGAAGAGAGCAAAAGAGAAGAAAAGATGGAGCGAAGCCTGAGAAAGAAAGTTGTTTTATGAGGATATCAGGGATGACAGATAAGCAAGAAATAAGGACTGTGGACATGTCATCAAGAGGAAAAACCCACCATTGGATTCTTTGGAGCACCATGCAAGAAGGAAGGAAAGATAGGCTAGAGAAGCCCTGAAAATAAGGGTCAAGTTGACCTAAGGTTTTAGACACCTAGGGTTTTGGTATCTAGGGTTTTGGACACCTAGGTTTTAGCCTAAGGCTATCGATGAGCTATTGTAATGTATAAATAGAGGTCAAGAGGACCTGGGTTGGGTTGGTGTCAAGATAGGTTGTCATTGTTGATGTGAGTGATTGTCGTATTATGAGAGAGAAGTGCTAAGTATGGGAGAATTCTGGTATTGTAAGATCTTCAACTGGGTGTGAAGATCAACCCTGTAGCTAGGTGCGTAGGGAGGGAAGATAAAGGGGGAGAAGAAAGAAGATATGCTATCTAAGAGCGTAGACTAGAACTGTATGCTTTACCTCAATATATTATAGCACAGTTCTGTGAACGTAGCCTTAGAGAGAGGGTGAACCACGTATATTTTGTGTTGTGCGTGATTGGTATTTTGTATTTGTCATTGATATACTATGATTGCATTGCTTCTTTAGATATGATAAGTAGATGTGCATAATAGATCTAAGTTGATAAGTGATATATGAATGTTGTGTTGTTCTTGTGCTAGATCCACTTGATATTCCCTTTGGTTGTAGACATATTTGTCCTGCAACCCTCTCATAACTACTTCAGGTGAGACTGCATCTGCTTCACAGGTGTTGTCGAAAGGGACAATAGTTAGGGCTTGTTGGTGCACTCTTGGAGCTAAACTCTGGGTCTACCCCTGAGCCAGCAGTTCGCCTCATATAGATCTTACCTATCTAAGAAGAGTTGTAAGTGCATGACGTGAGAATTACAAAACTGCCATAATAAGAGAGCTAAGAGACAAATCTTTGTGTACGTAGCCCATGAGGGGTTGAACCACGGTAATACCTGTGTAATGTAATGAATGCATGCATATCTTTGTCATACTTTTAGTAGTTAAATTTTGTGTGTAATGAATGAATGAGTTATTATATTGCTTGGTTAAGTGTCATTGGGATATCAAGAAAATATGCCATGGAGGTTAAAATATAAAAGAGAATAACAGTAGTTTGTAATGCAAGTTATAATAAATGGTTCAGAATATAGATTCCATATCTATCACTCAATCCTAGGCTGTAAACACCTGAGTCTTAAAACCACCCATCTAAATCTATCTCGGGTGAGACTACGCAGTGCATTATGTGTACTTTGTTGACTTATGGTTTACCAGAAGGGTCAATAGTTTTAGGCTTTGTTGGTACCCTGAAAGATATGAACCCCAGGAAAATAACGTAGGTGTTGGATTAATGAGAGGGGGGGTGAATCAGTAATAGATAATTATAATCCTT
>JASDQU011375874.1:0-11906 GCA_032191745.1 Picea mariana
CAACGACCACGACAACATGTATAAAAACGCATTTTATTTCTTTTACTTTGCCGCATTTGTACTTCTTTCTGCATGTTATGTTTTTCTTCGAACATATCACAAGTTTTCATGCAGTATTTGTACTAAGTTTTTTCAGGTGCGCAGACGATCAATTCTTGTGCTGAAGTGATTTATTTTTCCGAATCACAAAAACAATTCAACGAAAAACATGATTTGTTGACAGATTGAAGGAGATGAGTCTTATCACACATATCATGACATTTGTTGTTACACATCGACCATTCATACAACCATTTTGCGTCATGAATTATTTCCCTGCATTTCTCCTTCAAAGTGCATTGTCATCCATGTGTTGAAGTCTATCATCCATTTCCTTATCCTTCATGACTTCACATGCGCCTACTTTTCTAAATCACATACACCTCTCTATCTTTTCCAGTTCATTTTTTCTTGTCAATAAAACCATCCAACCCCCTTTCCATGACTTTATTTCCTACCCCTAAACATTGTTGCTACTGAGATATTTTCATTTATAGTCCTACCAATCTTTTTACAAACTCGTGTTCACTGATTGGGGATTCCTTAAGGCCCACCTTTCAACAAGTCTTGTCCCATCGACCTTAGCAGCTTATCTGGGATATAGACTAGAGTTCATTTTGAGTACCTAAAGGATTGCATGCCTTAATGGCAAGATCTCTCACTGAAAATCATGGGAATACATCAATGTCCCTTGATCTTCAGATCTTGCAAGTGGATCGATATCAGCACATCCATTCACACTTCACAAGATGTACTCAGGTACCTTGGCACTCATTGACATCAATGATGAGTTTTCCTCGCATTGGTTAATGGCATACATCAATGGTCGGTAATCCAATGACTTATGTTCATGCTCGACATCGACACATTCATTCGCATGACTAGAATTGTACCATCGGGTTTAGTAGCAGGTGAAGACTATGCACTTTTTCATGACTCCATCAGCAGCTACAGCAGTATTTTCAGCTATATGAGAGTACCATAGTTCCACTTTCATACTTCCTCTTTTCCATGATTCATCAACAACAGTTCAGATTCCTCCACTTCACATTCTCTGATCTAGTAGTTGCAGCTACAATATTCGCAGTTACATTTTCATGATCCTACAGCAGTGACATCTTCCATGCTCCAGCAACCGCATCATCCATATTCCTATTGCACAGTTCATCAACATTTTGGGTAAGTGGAGGTATGTTATTTGCTAAACGTTAATCATGTAATTCCTTAACTTCTAGAAATGAATAATTTGGAAAATTCCCTCACCAAGCCCCATTTCCTTTTCACTTATATGACCCATGCCAAGTTGCATGCGGACATGCAACCAAATCAGTTGGGGGGTAGGGGACTTTATTCACTATCATCACTCCATTTTTCCACTACCATCATTCCATTTTTTGTCTCATTCACCATTTACCGACATTTCTTTTCCAATGATACTTTGTTGCACTTTGCTTCACAAACATTGATATACATATTGCCATGATTCACAAATATGAAAAAGGGCTTTCTTATACTCAATGATGTTTCCTTATGCACATCGATAGCTTATATTTTCCAATAAGAATATGGGTAAATTATTATCATAACATCAAGAGAACAAATAATGAAATGAATGTTGTTAACACAAGAACCAACATTCTTTATATTCATGGTTGTCACACAAGAAACAACCATAAGAAAATAACAATTGTTACTCATGTAAAACCCATCCTGGAAACATTCATTATCATCACTCAAAGCCGAAATTCAGATGCCAAAATTTCTTGTGAAGATCCTTGCATAAATGCATGCGGACATGCAACAAGTTCAGTTGGGGGGTATGTTGGGGCTCATAATGTCATATTTTCATCCACCTTTCCCTTCATCATTCTTCACATTTCATCGCCCATTAACCTTTCATGATATCATTTTCATAAATATATTTGGGTTTCACCTTATTATTTTCCACTTTAATCATTTTAGTATTAAAAGGGAATTTGTGATTAAATATTAGAAAATCAACATGTTTTCATATATATCTCAGAAATGTGTGATCTTTGTAATGTGTAGGAAAATGTGAAGGATTAATTCAAAAAGACTTCTCGAATACTTCCTCCGTCATTTCAAGATTTGAGGAGATATTTCAAGCCTATTCCAAGGAGACGATCATGGAGATTTGGTTGGCATATCTTATTCAAGATATATGAGAATTTGAAGGCATTATATTTTGTAATAATGGTAAATTGGTTGAGAGAAAAGTGGATCTATAATTATGAGATGGTTATCTTATCTTCAAGGCTCTCGTGTATAAAAGAGAGTTCTCTCTCTTCATGAGGGAGTGGTCAGTAGTCATTGAGTAGTCATTAGGATTCAAGTAGAAATTTGGATTAGTCTTAGATTTGTAATTGGGAATAAAGGGAGTCTTAGCTTTGATTCATAGTTTTGGTTTCCATGCTTTCATTATTCTGCTATGAAGATTGATTTGATTATTGTAATGTAAGATTGCTTCATTGGTGTGAGCTCACATATGTTGTTGTGTCATTCAACTCTTCACTTGTTCTATTTATTTTCGTTCATGTAGTTATCCATTCCTAGATTAACTTCATTCACACAATTTCATTTCAGTCCTGTGTTGTAGCAATTCAATTCCAAGTCAAGTGTTTCAACTTCCTGCATTAGATTAATGATTCAATTTCAGTTTTATCTTAAAAATTAACTTAGATTAGTCCTGCTTCAATCCTGCTTATACTTTGTGTGTTCTTTGTAAGTTTACGAACCTCGGATTGACAAATTAGATAGTTGGGCAAGTACTACAATGAAATTAATACAAAATTAGAAATTAATACAAAATTAGTTTGGTCCAATGTAACAAATGTCGTTCCCTTGTTATGACTTTTGTTCCCTTTGTGGGTAGTGTCGTTTGTTTGAACAGAACAATTGTTGTTCCTTTTGTTACGATTATTGTCCCTTTGCAGGTGTTGCATTTCTGGAGGATGAGATATTGAAAACGGAAAGTAAGAACCTACGTGGGAAACAAGTAAAATGCTTGTTCCAGCGCCTACCTTTGGTTGATGCATGGAGGTTGTTTTTAGGACATCTTTAGAGCCCAACATCAAGTATGCCAATGAACAACCTAGGAGATTGAGTTTTAGGAGTGTTGATTTATGATATGCAGTTAGTATTTTGGGCATAAATTTCTCATATGATATCGAAATTGAGTGATTCAAATTATGTTGTAAATTATATTCATAGGAAAATGTACCCTAGAAACAAGTTTTCAATATCTGTCCATTTAGGCATCCAAAAAGTGATTGTCCCAACTCTGTCCTTGAGCTACCTACTCTACACCCAGTTGATGTTTTGGTCATAACGTTTTCATTTGAGATCCAAATTGAGTGATTCAAATTGGGTTAGAAACTATAATTCAAGGGATAATTAGAATAGAAATGGGTTTTGAAAATAGGCCCATTTGATATCTTAAACTATGATTGTCCTCACTGTGTTTTCAGTGAATTCACCAAGCCAACATGTCATCAAATTCAATCAACAAACAATAGCTCCCAAATGGTTATCTGAATAGGTTTGAATGTTTGTAGGCATATAACTTTCAATGGAATACATCCATATACCAAACATTTCAAGTATCTAGTGCCTAGATTGTGTTATATGACCTACACAAGATCTTGGGGGGGGGGATAAAACAAAAAACAACACCTAAATCAAGAATAAGAGAAAAATCAAACATTTGGTCAACATGTGACATGAGAGTAATGGGATCCTAACATAACCATCATGAAAGTCCACAAAGTATCCCATTACCTCGAATATGAAATTGGTATAGTGAGATCCTAACATAACCACCATGAGGATTTAAGAGAGTCCACGGAGAGTCTCACTACCCATGAAATAGTTGCCACAATTTTTTCATGAAAGTTTTATTTTTGTATGAGGATGGCTTTGAAAGTTTGATCGAAAAACATATTACCATTGTCGGGTTCACATTTTGTTGTCAAAAACCACCATGAATACCTTCCTTTTCACCCACCTTTCCTTCATTTTTGGCATTTTGTACCTATTTTCACTAAACCCGCGATCAATAAATGATGTAAAAGGTAAATTGTTATTTTTGTTTCTATTTTCTATTTAATAAGAAAAAATTTCAAATTCTTGAGTTTTTATGAGTATTATTACCAAAATTGTTTTTTTCTCATAATTGCTCCAATCTTAGCTTATTTGCAAGTCGAATTAGAGAAAATGGGCATATGGGTTTTGTTCTCGGCATTTACACCATGGATCGTGAGCTTTTGGAGCATGGGAATCTTCCTAGAAGTTGCAAGTAAACGTGTGGTCAACTTACACCCTCCACAAAGAAAAGTACAACAACAAAAACAAGAAGCTATCTTCACATGAGAGTTTTGAGTTGATGAAGACGGATTTGAAAAATCAAAAACATGAGTTTTGTGAAGAACATGCACCATTAGGCGACATGCAAGAAAATTTTCCATAAGAGGTTGGATTTGGAGGTTTTTTATAAATATGTAAAACCATAATTTTATGTGCGGCCCATTTTTCAAACTATCCATCAAATCATGGAGGAAAACACTCATCTTGAGCTCTATCCATCATCAATGGGAGTTGTTGAAGATCTGTCATTACTCCATAGAGTGTTTTGAGGTTTATTAGTTATGTTTCATGATGTATAAATATGCCAAACTATGAGGCATTTTGGGGGATCTGATAGAGGAATTTATGAACTTGTTGTAGCTTACTTTTATGATTAATACAAAGGTGATGGTTTTCTTCATTTAATTTGTTGTTTTGTGCATAAGCTAGAGCTTGGAAGGGCCCCCTTGCAATGGTGTATGCCATAGTTGTACATTGTTGTACAAAAGTTTTATTTGTTATGTCTTCATTTGTTGTTTGTTGGTAAGTATTTCATTGTTTTATTTTATTTAATAGTTCTTTTATTTTCATATTTAACTGTGGAGGTTTTCCTTTTGAAATATAATTTCAATCACTCTTGAAACTTTCTATTGGATCCACAATTTTCATGAGTCAATAAGAGTGTTGTTGTAAAATTCGTGGTTGTCTAGACAACTTTCTTCTTATAGCATGTTTCACTACCATTGAACACTATGACAAATACATGGGTAAAAAAGATTAGAATTGTGTTTGCATTTTCTTCCTTTACAATTTATGAAACTCATAGCTAAAACAGAGTATTATTGTAGAGGTTATCTCTTGTTGAGTTTAAGTTATTTCACAGTTACTAGAGTATCATTGTAAGGGAATTCTTCACCCTACAATCTATGTTTTCACCATTGAACTATGATATATGAAACTTGTCACTAGAGAAAGTTAAAATTCACTCTACAATATGATTTTCAAACAAGAAAAATTGTGATAACTAAATTGAAGGAATCTCGCATTTCTTGAATCTTTTTCTTTCTTAGATGCATAAAAAAAAAATTAAGTTCATGGTCAAGGTGAGTCTATTCACACAGATGTTTTCATTTCTTTGAAACAAATTCACTTTGTGACCTAATTGTCTACCATTGAGGTTGTGAGCATTTAAAGAATTGGTTATTGTTTCCCTTTGAAAAAATAGTTTACAAAAGTATGTTGTAGTCTTATTTTTAGAATTAAGATTGATTTTAAGACTAATTCCCTCACATACAATGATTGTGTCTCACAAGTTTACAAACCCTAGATTGATACTTTAATGTCCTGATCTTTACCAATTAGCGAGTCGACAACTATCATCAATCCATTGAGTAGTCTTAATTTGACATTGTGTTTGAGATCAAAGAAGCTAAGTGTGGGTAGAGGTAATTAATGGAGAATCAAGGTTTGCAAAAAGGATATAAATGAAGAAGTATGGTTTAATGAATAGAAGGGGAGGGAAATAAATTATAGGAAGAGGGTGAGATAAAGAAGATGATGAGGAAATAATGAAAAGAGAAAGGAGAGAAGAGATGGTAGGAAGAAAAATTAATAAGAAACAAAAATAAGAGGAAAGGGAAGCAAGATGGGAAGAAGAGTTAAGATGGAAGAAGGAATCTTAGGAACAAGAAAACAAGGGAAGAGATAAAGAGTATACGATTAGGGAAAACAAGGACATCTAGGAGTAAAAGGTAAAGAGAAGTGATGAAAAGAGGGGAGAAGAAAAGAAGTAGGATGAGTGAATAATGAAATGAAACTAAAAGTCTCAACAACCCAAGATGATACATAAAATTGATGGAAATTAACCTCATACCTCAATGATCAATCCAAACTCAAGCTTGAAGGCTTGTACTTCCCCTTGCACTCTCTTCAGTAAAATTTCCATTCATCAATGCCTTCTTCCTCTTGCCAACTATAGATCAAGCCTTTGGCATTTAATCTAATTGGTCTTCATGCTAACAAGAGTGGTTATCATTGGGTGAGCTAGCTTGTTGCATTGGTGTCCTCTCTCGCTTCCCATTGTACCACTTGATCAATATTTTTGGTGCATCCATTGTTGTCTCTGCTGGTGTAATGAATACAAAATAGTGACATGATCAGTATTGAAGCAACCATGGTAGCATCTGTAACCTTCTTTAACCTTATTTCCTAATTGAAAAAGAGATTAGTACGATGATCGGATCTTACTGCACCATGTGTTTTAGGATTCTTTCCTTTTATGCTACAATCCTAAAAATGAAACACACCTCACAAGATGAAAGGAAACACGTGCTAGAAAATATTCTAAATGCAAACTTATCAAAACAACAAAAACAAATGAAATTGATACTAGAAATAATATTTCGCCAATGAAAGTTCCCCGACAATGGCACCAAAAATAATGGTTCTTTTAATTACCTTTCTGACTTCTCAGAAAGACAGTGCATTTAATTATCAATATGGGGCTCGTATGGAACTTGCGAATTGTCATGCATTGTATATGCAGGAAAAACTATTCTTTATGTGTGTTGCAGTCATAGTGTCAATGATTATCTTTGCAGGAAGAGTATGGATAGTTCACAAACTTAGCAATTTTTTAAAAACACTCAAAAGTAATGAAAGTAAGAACTAACTATTCTAGCACATCCTGTGGAATCCATTTTGTTGTGACCCTGGTCTGGGTGTAATGAAAAGGACAACTAAACTAATTATTCTATCACAGTCGATCGAATCCATTTTGATATGACCCCGGTCTAGGCATAATGAAAATTGCAACTAAACTACTTAACTAATTAGGTTGGCCATCTAAACTAATCCTTGCCAAGTTGATCATTCTCGTTACTCATACCAACAAACGTAACCATTACATTAAAACATTTATTAAAAAATTAAAGAATGAAAACCCAATCAACAATCTCACATGAATGATCAATTGTATATACAAATACAATCATGCATGGATGAATAAATAAATATAATCCCTTTAAATAATTAACAATGTAAACGAATTGAATCACATGGAAAATAATTGACAAGTTGCAGAATTAAATCACACATGGAAAATTCGGAAAAACTATCTAAGCTATGCAACACTCTATTCTATTAGAGTGGGCCTTGCCTCCATAAAACATAGTGTTGATATTGATCTATATCAACACTCACGACATTACAATTAATTAAATGAATCAATCAACAATATTTTAAATTAATCAAATGAATTAATCAAGAATTAGAAATGAGAAATTGGAAAACTTACTCCGTTACAGATCAAACCTTTTCTCTAAGAGCCCCCTCCTTTGCAGAGGTGAATGGATGCTTTTATATATGAAATTCATACAAAGGAATTGTTACAACAATAAAATCCTTGAATGGGAAAATTACCCAATTAATTATTGCTTAAGACATTATTGGCTGTGGTCTATTAGCTCGCTGACAAATGAGGAATGTGGATTTGTGGCCAAATCTCTGCTGCTGAAATGGATGCTCCATTTGGCAAGTTTAGAAAACGGTCACAACAATAAATCTAGGCAAGTTTCCTTCAAAGAACCGCATGTACCGTCCATCTCGTGCACTTTATAGGGAAACTACTTGTGCTTCAACTAATTTTGCATGTTTTGCACAAAACCCGTGTCGTGGAATTTTCTAATTTGTCCCTATCGCGTCATAATCGTCGTAAGAAAATCGTATCTAATTTGGACGCCTTTAATTTTGGGTGTAGCATTAATCATGAGATGTAGCTTCCCAATCATATTTGGAACTAATAAAAAATGTATTTCATAATTTATTAGATTCCCCACATAGTTGTAATACTAGATTCATTTACTCACCATTGATTCTTTGAGTGGATGCTTGGATTAACATTATCGTTGCATGAATCCATAATTGTCACTTAGAGTAGTAACAACATGGCTCGTGGTTCTGGTATTGGCTCACAGTCCGGATGGATCAAGGTTCCAATTGTAGCATCATTATTTGAATGAATTGTAGTGAAGAATGGCTCCCTAACAAGTTGCAACAACTACTGTAAGGCATTGTAACAACTGGAAGATGTGTTGCAACAACTAGAAAACGTGTTGCAGTAACTGGTGTTTGGTTTTGAAACAATCACAAACTAACCCATTCTTCAAAGATAAATTCAAAATATGTAATTTCTCTAGTATTTAATCATAATTCATATGAAATACTAAATAAATACAATGAAAAACACCTTGGTTCTAAATCGTGTATATAAGCAATAAAATGGATTAATAAGCATTAATACAAGGTTATGGGTAAGAAAGAAGGGATTAAAAATGGGGAAAGAGGATGTAAAAAGGATGACAATTTCATGGCCCATCAAAGACATCCAAGGTTCAGGAATTGAATTGCATTATTAACACCAAAGAGGCCATTCTTTGCACACTTAAGGGAAATTTGGATATGGATTAGAAGAGAATGAAGCAATAAGCTTACTAGCATCACTCTAAGAATTCTTTTGTAGAATGGATATGGTGTTTCATTTTCTTCAACCCTATAAGAAAACCTCTCTCAAAGACAAAGGCCACCAAAAGATAGTGTCAAAGTTCAATGGACCTTATGAGATCCTCAAGTGTGTTGGCCAAGTTACCTATAGATTAGCTCTCCTACCCACTCCAAGATCCATATAGTCTTTCATGTGTCATGTTTATAGAAGGTTGTGGAATCGAATTGTCGATTTCATACTATCCTTCCAGAACTTGATGATGAAGGTTCCATTTGCATACAACCAACAATTGTATTGAACACTAAGGAGTGCCAACTTCTCCAACACACTATCAAGGAGATCCTAATATAGTGGAATGATACACAACTTAAACATGACACTTGGGAATCGAAAACAATTTTATAGTAGTGTCCACGCCTCCAACCTTGAGGACAACACTACTTTTGAAGGGGGGAGGGGGGGCGGGGGGGAGCATGTTAGGGACTTACCAGGCATCCTCCCTACTTTGGTGTACTTAGGATTTAGTTAGTTAATGTATGAGGCCATCCTTGCTGAATAAGGCTCATCATATAGTTACTGGGTAGTTATTTAATAAAAAAGGATTTTCCTTATTAAATAAGGGCCTCTAGGTGGTTGGTACTCATTAATGATGGGACCATAAGTAGTTAGGGTTTTTTTAGTAAGAAACTATTCATAGATGAAGGTGAAATAATGATTTGTCAAGTATCATTATTATTGTTATTGGAGATCTTCTCAAAGGAGGTTCCCCCCTCCAATGAACATTTCTCTCTCGTTTCGAATTATCAATACAAGGGTTATATTTTGCAGGTTTAATCTCATTATCTCTTGTATATATATACTTTTTTCTACATCTATACTTTCTTGAATATTCATGTCTCATTGGGTCTACTAGTTAAGTACATTACATACTCAACCCTTTATTTGTAATATGTGGTTGATCCTTCTCAATGACCTCCATGATCTTCTCTTCTAAAATCTATGATCCATTTGAAACAACCTCAATAACACCCTCATTTCTTTGGTCTTCATGATGTTGCAATGCACTTAACATGATCCAAAATGGATCTAGGAAGGCCAAAATTTCAAATTTCTCGGAATCGGACGAAACCAACGGCATTGTGTAGGGCTCGTCGTGCCAATTTCAGCGATATTTTTTTTTTTCGAAAAAGGGCATCGTACGCGAAAGTTATCGTGATCTAAAGATCGGGTCAAACAGGCAAAAAGTCAAATTCAACTGATGATGTCAGCAGTGCACCACGATAACGTGAGCATGACGTCATGATGACGTTAGTAAGGTGACATGGCATCACCAAGAGATGACATGTGTCAGTCAAATTTGGCGTTTTCAGGCTAAGTTGGCATAGTATGGAAGTGACACGTGGCACTATACGGAAGTGACATGTGGCACTATATGAAAGTGACATGTGTCATCGTATGGATGATGACACGTGGCAGGGTGACACATGGCAGTATAGATGTTGACTTGGTAGGGTGACATGTGGCAGTACGGATGCTGACGTGGCATTGTACGGATGCTAACGTGGCACTATATGGACGTTGACGTGGAACTATATGAATGTTGACGTGGAATTGTACATATGATGATGTGGCACTGTACGAATGATGACGTGGAACCATAAGGATGATGACATAGCAAGCTGAGGTGGCAGTATGGATGACACATGGAAGCTAACTAGGAAGGCTGACGTGGCCATACAGAGGACATGTGGAAATTGATTGCATAATGGCGTGGATCAGGCCAATGGAAAGGTGACACATGGCCTAATTAGGAGGCACCACGTGGCACCTTCTAGAACACCAAATCTGGCAGTTCACCAAATCTAACGGTTACCACCAAATTTGGCAGAATCTCGCTAAATATGGCTCATTGTCACTAAATATGGCTAACTGCCTCTAAATTTGGTGGAGTCTGGCTTATTTATTCAGGAAAGGAAATCGAGAAAAAAAAAATTAGCACGCAAATCAAGACTGTACGGACTATACGGATCTGACAGGGCACATCATTGGGATTCATGCCGAAGGGAGGTGTCGAGGGACTATTTAGAAGCAGGTTGACTTTATACTCAAAATTTGCAGAATTTTGAAGGGAGTTTGAATATGGATTTTGTTTCTGGATCCGAGTGTTCGAACAGAAAAGTTCCTCTAGAGCACGAGATGTCGATCCAAGCATAGTCGACTTTATACTCAAAAGTCTCTGAATTTTCTGTTCCAGCCAATGGTGAGGTCTATTTTTGTCCAGAAGTTGCAGATATGAAAGGTGGTTTCAAGAGTTGTTATGTAAGTCTTTATTTTGTATTCTTATAACATTGAAGATTAATAAGAAGCCTTCCCCACTGAGACAAAGGCCCAAAGACGTAGGAAAATTTGTGTCGAACTTCGTTATCAACCTTGGTGTTATGGTTTTGTTATTTTTACTTCTTATATGGTTGTAACATTCTTTCATTAAGCTTCTTCTCTTAATTCCTAAATGGTAAATCAACTCATGCATAAACTTAACCAAAGTCTTTAAAAGATGAATTTCCGATCAAGTGGTATCAGAGCAAGTTGACAGTTGGTGGTTTGAGTTTGCATGATTAACAGGGAAAAGATAATTCTTGGTGAAGGCGAGATTGTAGAAGGAGATCCTAAGATTGGATCAAGAAAGAGGACATGTTAAAGTTAGAAGATGGCATCAAAAGAAGGACTTTCTCAAAATGAAAGAGAATTTCAAACGAATTTATTTGCCATGTCGGAGATGGTAAAAGTATTGTATGATGATTACTTCAAATGTAAGAGACTGGTTCAAGGGGAATCTTCAAAGTAAGAAAAAATTGAAGAAGGAGAGGACCCTCCTAAAACTCCTCCTTCACCTCCTTCATCTCCATCATCTTCTTCTTCTTCAAGTACATGTTCAAATTCTACTGCAAGAAAACATTCTCATAAACATAAGCCTGATATGACATTACTTACACTTGATATGATA
>JASDQU011375876.1:2226-24378 GCA_032191745.1 Picea mariana
TTGCAGAAGAGAAATATGCAACAGGGTGGCAAGTTAAGGCCACAAGAGATGGCATGGGAGATCATGGTGATCTGCCCATTTGTAGAATGAATTTGTAGAAGAGGAGACTGTATGAATAGAGCCAGCCATTGCAACAGCTGGATGAGGTGATGGATGAGATCAAGGGGTTGATGATCAGATCACAAGAGACTGCTAGCAAGGAGAAGCTGAGCAGAAGGGAGATTGCCAGA
This sequence comes from Picea mariana, assembly GCA_032191745.1. Classification (NCBI taxonomy): domain Eukaryota; kingdom Viridiplantae; phylum Streptophyta; class Pinopsida; order Pinales; family Pinaceae; genus Picea; species Picea mariana. The sequence goes on from JASDQU011375876.1 coordinate 2,457, forward strand.
GCAACAGCAAAGCAACAATAGCAACAACAACAAAGAGATGGAGTAGAGAGAAAACTCCAAAGAGTTGTTTGGGATCTAGGAGGATTTCAACAGCTAGGGTGGAGAGCTCATGAGAAGGAGCTCATGAATTTTTCAGTAGAGGAGTATGATGCAGAAGCATCTCTCCAAGCCAGCAATGCGCTAGCCAGCCAGCCATGATGTTTTCTTAAAATATGAAATTTAGTTTTTGGGAGGATGTAATTCTATGTGCATTATATGTGAAAAACAAAAGTCTATATCATACTCTTCAGAATAAGAGTGCTTACTAAATATGGTTTGGCCAAATTCCTTTGGTGAGGCATTTCAAGGTATTTTCTTGCACTTGCTATGCCTTAATTCTTAAGGAGAAAATAAACAAGCATAATACAATAAGTGAAGAGTGCGTATTCATGGAGTACTAAAATAACACCAAGGCATATGATATTTATGATGAGGTAAAAAATAAATTCATTATTTCCATAGATTTAACGTTTCTTCAATCCTTCATGAATTACAAACCTATTGAGTGACAACTTGGTCATACAAATATATCCCCTCATGTAAAGAGATATCATGAATTTGATGATGATACTACACATATAGAAGGTGGTATCCCTATCTTGCATCAATCTCTAGAACAAATTTTAGAGGGGCCATATCCCCCTCATGAAGAAGTTCTATCCACTTAATCCAAACCTAAAGTTCATTTGGATGATGTGATTGAGAGTATTGAATGGATGAACCTTGATTATAATTCAAAACCATATCAATTATTTGGACCACCGACACCTTCTTATAAAGTTTCACAAAAGTGGCTCATAAATACAATAGAAATTGTTCATCTTGATGAGGTCGGAAAGACAAAAAATAGAATTTCTACAAGGCAATATGGAGGTGATGTAGATAGTTTAGATGCAAGTGGTGTATATGATATGGATGTTTCATATGATTCTTATTTGAATTTATCTACTAACTTTTAACCAAATTTATTTGAATAATAAACTTCGCATGATGAGTGGAAAGAATCCATGAAAAAATAATATGATTCTCTGATGAAGAATGGGATGTGAAAGTTGGTGGGACCTCCATTTGGAACCAAACCAATTGGTTGTAAGTAGGTCTTCAAAACCAAGTACAAATAATATCTCTCACTTGAAAAGAACACATTGAAGCTTGTGGAAAAAATATTTTCATAGAAAGAAGGTATTGATTATGAGGAGAATTTCTCCACAAGAACAAAATGTTCTACAATTCATACTCAATTTTTCATGGAAACTTAGAATGAAGAAAAAATTCATCAAGTGGATGTGAAGACCACTTCATTGAATGGAGACTTGGAAGTGAATGTCATCATGTCTCTACTAGAAACTTTTGTGGTGAATGGAAAAGAACAAAAGGAATGGAAACTTCTCAAATCCTTATATGACCCGAAACAAGCACCCCAAGCGTGGTATTAAAAACTAATTCAGCATCCTCTGAAATTGAATTTTAATCACTTTAATATTGATATTGCAATTTGGTTTGTCAATAAAGTTGGGAAAACTTCACTATATCTTCTAGTGTATGTAGATGATTTATTGATAATAGGGAACAATGAAATCTTTACATCCATGAAGAAAGAGTTGAAGAAAATATTTTAGATGATAGATTTGCAACATGTTCACTGCTACTTTTCCATTGAAGTGACTCAAAATACAAAGTACATATTCATGTCCCAAAAGAAGTACAGTGGATAATTGTTGAATAATTTTGTGATGGATGAATGTAACCCTGTCTCTACTCCAATGGAATATAACTTGAAGCTCACATCAAAAGAAGGGAATGAATTTGATCATGCAACCAAGTAAATACAACTTTTGGGAAGTTCTATCTACTTTACCACCACGAGACCATATATTTTATTTGTTGTTGGGGTTCTTTCCAAGTTCATGCAAAATCCTTATGAACAAAATTTGTAAAACAATTCTAAAATACTTTAAGTGAAATCAACAATTTAGTCTCAAGTATTTTAAGATGGATGACTTCAACGTAATTAGATAGTATAATTCATACTTTGATGGGGATATATAAAATGGAGTGTCAACTTCAGGATATCTCAATAGTATTGGATAAATAGTTGTCTCCTAGGGATAACAAAAACAATCGTTCAAATATAGTCCAAGATAGAATCTGTGTTAACTCCAAAAGAAACTAAGGAAATTGGCTCAAAATACCTGATTATTTGTAGGAGAAACATGTGAACTCTACTCATCTTCTGATTGACAATACTTATGTAATCAAGTTGGTAAATAATCCTACATTTCATGATAGAACCAAATGTATCAGCACAAAGTAACATCTTATTTGATATCATGTAGAGGCCAAAAATATTTATTTGAGAAATTGTTCCACAACAGAGAAAATTGAGGATATCTTCAAGAAATCGCCTGTAGGAGAAAAAAAGAAAATTTATTAATGATGCTTGGACTCACAAACACCCATTGGATTAAGGGGGAGAATGTTAGATAGTTATCACTGAGGAATTTTTGTACTTTGTTAATTATTGTAAATATTACTTAGGAAAAATATGAGTACTTTTAGGCTAATAGGAAGAGTCATTTGAACCTCTTAGGAGATGAAACCAACGGTCACCTCACATTGTATTTATGAATATATTACATTAATGCAAATAATCAAGTGTGGAGTTACTCATTCTCTATTCCCATACTTGGTCTAAACTAACTCGAGGCATTCAAACACTTTTCCTTAGACAAATGCCCAAGGGATTCACACTTGCTCAAGTCAGAACCTAGAGTATTTGCATGATGATACCTCACCCCGATCATTACATTCTAGCAACTAGTTGGTAAAATTCAATGAATTTCATATGAAACATAGTACCAAAAGGAAGAAGTTATAATCAGACTTTAAATTATTTCATATGTATAACTCAAAATCAATTATGTTACATCCATATATTAACATAGCATAGTGTTTCTATGACTTGTTAGGGTTGGAACACATAAATTTATTGAAAATTTCCCAACAAATGACCCAAGCATGAATCCACATCCTCAAGAGTGAGCTGATGAAGCTACTATTGCAAGCTTGATGATCAATATAAGGATTATCAATTGTTGATTAATTATAACACATCTACATACACCCTATAATGTGGGCAATGACATTTAAATGACTTGATCCATCTCCCAATTTTCCTCCAATTCTTATAAGTAGGGAAAATGGTTTCAATAGAACATATTATTAAGATAGGGAGAGCCAATAAAAATTCTTTCTCATTGCTTTTGTGTTGAATGAAACAAAAAAATGTTTCCCCTTATGTCAAGGTTGGATTCCCCAAATGTAAAATTTGGAGCCATGAAGTATGTTGAGTTAATGGAATTATAAAAATTACCATGATGAGTATGATGAAATAGCTTAAAGTAATTAGAAGTAAATTTATGGAACACAAACATGTCCAAATCTACAATGGGAATGCATAAGTTAAAAACTAAATTTAACACTTGAAATAAAATATTATGATACTTAAAAAATACTCTTATAAAAAAAATCTTTATTTCCACCCATAAATTTGACAAAATTACAAAATCAATTTCATGCATAATCTAAGTTATACTATTATTTAAATTCTAGCAACCTTGGGGTGCAACCCAATTCTAAGTAGATTTTTATTGGGAAAAAAGTATATTCTATATTAATACCAAGAATTAAAAATACATTTAAAACTTAATTATTATAGGAATATATTCTACCAACTTTGGGGTGCAATCCAATTCTAAATAAATTTTTATTGAGCAAAAAATATGTTCTATATTAATATCAAAATACATTTAAAATTTAATTATTATAGGAATAAAGGTTTCACATCCCTAGGAATCCAACAAACTCTTTATAATCCAAATCTTGTTTCAAATATTTCCATTGACCGAGATCAATAGAGTCCATTGACCCAAAAGTGTTCGGATAAAAATACATTTAAAACTAAATTATTTTTAAATTTTTAATTAGATCTAGTTGATGTAGTTTAAAAATTGAATCGCTTATTTGGGTCACTGCAAAGTAAATTGAAAATTTGGATTTAGATCGTTATACGTTCGTTGTAACAGTAATTTTGCAAATTCAATTTTATTAGTCAATATAATCACTCTTGAAGTGGAAATGGTTCTAATTCCGGAAATAAGATTGTCGCAGCCAATTGATTTTCAGATCATGAAATTTAAAATGCGATTGGATTGTTGGAAAATCTTTTGGTATTTTTTCGGTAAATATAAGAATTATAAGTAAATAGGAATAGTTATGAAACCTCTTGGAAAATGGAATCAAATCTCAATGTATTGATATGTCAGTGAGATTAATAAAATTATTCAATCTTAGAGCTATTAATGACATAGTGAATATTTTAATTAGTTTTTTTTGTAATTTAAAAAATGTTTGTTATTAATATTATTAAAAATTAATAATAATAATAATTCATCCACATATTTTTAGAATTTAATATATTTTAAGAATAATAGAAAGATCAATACTAATTACGAGGAGAAATGATGAAAGAATAATCATATGCAGTGATAATGAATATTGGTGTAGCTTATTCACTATGTCAATAAGAAAATCATTATATATTTATAAAAAAAACTAATGAGTAAACTAACTTAAAATTGTTTAGTAAACATGGAGAGAAAATGGATGGCTAGAAAAATCCTTGCAAAACAATTTCATGGGGTTTCATAAGTGGGCCTGCACGAAGTGTGCAACACTTCTTTGGCCACTTAGGATGAGGGGGTGCTCCATTGTTAGTGTGGAAATTTAGTTCAGAAATTTTTATTATAGTCACGTAGTTCGCTTTAGCAATTTTTGCTGCAAATTTCCATTCCAGTCATTTACTATCTTTACATGATTTTATGTTCGAAGCCTTTAGTCTTATTCAAAAACTTATATTGTAAACAACTAATAATGAGAAGGAAAAAAACACCTTGGTTATGAAAGGCGCTCCTCTCTCACTCAATGGAATCAATGGTCATTTTTTGAAATTCGTGTCTTTTGTTTTCCTTTCTTCAATTTCTCTATGAAGTTTAGTTTCATATTTTTATTGTTGCATGTTCATTTGAAAGTCGAATTTCAAATCAATTAGTATCAAATCCTGGATCTAAGCCAACTTATGTTGAACCATGGAATTCAAAAGAGAGGCCATCCAACAATTTGTTTTATCGAGAGATATACATCCTTATGAAGAGTTCTAGTGCACGCTCCTCAGGGCTTCCAACAAGTTCATCTTTCACCATTCTCCACACACCATATTTAGGGTACTAGGTGCCTTCTTAGTGCGCTCAGAAGTTTAGTGATTCTCACCACAACATCCATTGACACATCCAAATCCATGGTGAATTAGAATTATTCTGCCATGAAGAGAGCCTTCTATATAGGATTATGCATCCACTATGACAACTCCAATTTAGGATTTAACGATGGCTCTCCAAGATATACGCTGTCTTAAAAATATAGAGATCCAACACCCATGCAACTCGACACATGCTTCGAATTACTAAAGTTTGTGGGCAAAATGATTTTTGAGAATGTCAACTCTTCACTTTACACTCTTTCGACATACTTTATTACATGTTCTGAGATGAAAAAATAAATGAAGATTCAAATTGTGAGTCTACAACTCGAGGGAATTTCGTAGACATGGTGGGACACAAAACTCGAGAATTATTCATGTTTCATGGATAGAGGCGACACGATCGAGACAAAAACACCACACATTACAACATGGGATGGATTTTCGACACCCACCTGACTATTGCTAGAATCTCCTCTCTGGATGGTTGCAACTTTGACAACTTGCCAATTAGTCCATCCAGGGATACATCGACATCATCTACAAACCATGCATCGAGCTCTGCATTACCAATCAAGTAGATGTATTGACTGTCAAAATAAATTTTGGATTATTGCTAAGTATCTTTGTTGAAGTAGACTTGTTCAAAATTCCTTACTTAGACAATGCTTTTCTTCAAGGCTTGGCGATGGAACGTTAAAGTGGTACTTGGAAGTCATTGTCCTCAAGCTTGAGTGAGATCCCCTAATATTGTTAATTCATCTAATCTCCCTTCCTCTCATCCTCAGAACTCACCCATATCATTCCATAATGTGCCCTGGTGTTCTTTTCACAAAACTAATTCACGTTCTTCTACATATTGTTTACATATATGGCTCCACTCGAATTGTCTCCACCTAGTGAATTTGTATCCCTCAATAATCCTATTGAAGTACATCCATCCCTCATATTGATGATCACTAATGAAACAAAAACATATACTGTCCCCTTATTCACCCATAATTTCCATATTAAACATGAATTGGAAACCCTCATTTTGGACAATGGTATCCAGAAGAACCTTGTCTCACAAGACTTGGTACAACACCTCTAAATCCCCACTACTCATCATCCAACACCTTACCAACTTGGTTGGGTACAAAAGGCAGGTCGCCATCTCACATTTTCTCATAGTCGTGTGGTCATCTTCGACATTGGTCCATTTCGGGATACAGTCATGTGGGATGTCTACCCTATGGATTGTGTCAAATTGTTATTAGGACTTCCCTACAAATAGGCTCAACATGTTGTGTACCATGCCAAATCTCATCATTATCACTTGCAACATGAGGGATGAACCCATGTTCTTACATATTATGCACTTAAATCCACCCACCCTATTACTGATCAAGAGACCCTTAATCAGGTTAGTCTAAACTAATGCATCTCTTTGTGCTTAGTTCAACCCATTAATCCAAACAACCATAATACTCTTGTACCTCCTTCCACGATTCCTTCACTTGAAGAATTTGTAGATGTATTAACCAAACCCATTAAAATGATCCTATCTCACTCTATTGAGCACACACTTGATCTATTTCTTGGTACTTATTTACCCAACACCACATCCCATCGCATCGCTCCTCGAGAGGCTAGTGATATGGAGCACACAATTGGTGAACTTTTCAATTCACTCCATATTCACCCTTGATTCATCACCATGTGTGTCCACCACCTTTATTATCCCAAATAAGGATAATTTAGAATGGCTCCTAGTGAGGACCTATCATTCCCTTCATAAATCTATCATTACAAATCGCTACCCCCTACCCCAAATTGAGGACTTGTTCGACCACTTACGAGGAGATTATTCCTTCAAAGAGATGAATTTGATAGATGACTACAATAAATTCTGTAGGAATGTAATAATTCATTTAGGTAAGTGCATGACCATTTACCTTTATGATATCTTTGTATTCAATAATTCATGGGAAAAACATCTTCAGTGCATCTACAACATCCTCGAGCTACTATGTGCACATATACTTCAGGTGAAGAAATCCTATTATGGATACAAATTCCTCATGTGGGACTCATACTAGACATAACAGGGAGCCAATCAAATCCATCTCGAGTATATATTTTGGATCAAGGGCTAGTGCACTCCCTTTCCCATGACCTCAAGATTTTTTTGGGAAAGGCTAGGCACCACTTCACTCAACTTCACACCACAATATGCTCTACATGCATTCTCTATTTTCTAGATAGGCATCATCTGTTTGAGATTGTAAAGGATATTCTAAAGGATGCATTTGAGTTCACTAGTGGGTATGTACTTAAGCACGACATACCATTCAAAGATTCTTTCTCATTATGGATCTGCACATTAGCAACAGGAACAACAACCAACTCAACATTTTATCGAAATATTGGCTCATCACCATACTCATGAAGCAACTCTCTTAGAGATGCATGATCAACAACACACACCATTTTTATTTCATCCAGGAGATTGTGTGTGTCTCTTATGACATGCCCTGCTTCAAAGGGAAACATCATACACTCCATCCACTTAGATATGGCCCCTACATAGTTTTGTAAAACATTTGATATAATGTGTATCAACTAGAGTTTCCTGTACAACTCGACATCCATGAAATTCTTAATGTTAACAATATCAAGTTGTGTGAGCCACCTCTCCTTGAAGAAACAACAACAGTTCAACATCCCATGGATAACATTCCAGATGTTCAACTGTATTTTCTTGTTGATAAAGTTCTTAACTCCAAGACCAGGAAAACTCGCCAGTAATATCTTTTATATATTGTGGGTCGAAAGGGATAGACACTAGCTCATACCAAAAGAGTTTATACAACAACATTGCAATGCAATTTCAAGAAGAAGAAGGGATTCTTATGGATCTAAACAAGGAGGAATTGGGCCATGAGGAAGTGTGAACCACTTCCTTTTCCACTCAGGAGGATGGGATGCTCCATAATTAGTGTGGAATTTCACTTCAAAAATTTCTATTGTAGTCATGCAGTTTTCTTCAACAATTTATGTTGCAATCCTTTAGTTTACTTCAATTATTTCCATTATAGTCACTTAGTTCCTTTCTATGATTTTCTACTGCAATCCTTTAGTTTGCTTTAGCAATTGTAAAGAAGTAATAATGAGAAGAAAAAAAATACCTTTCTTATAGAAGGTGCTCCTCTCTCACTGAATGAAATCGATGATCATTTTCTAAAACTCATGTCTCTTGTTTTCCTCTCTTTAATTTCTCTCTCTAGTTTAGTTTAATATTTGTATTGTTACATGTTCTTTTGTGGTTCTAATTTGAGATCAATAAAAATAATGTATACACTTAGAAAATGAAGGATAAAAATAGTGAACATAAGAAAAAAATGGTTATATAATTATAAAGAAAACTGATAAGTAAACTAACTTTAAATTGTTTAGTAATCATGGAGAGAAAATATAAGGTGAGAAAAAAAATTACAAAAGAATTTCATGGAATTTCATAAGATGTATATGAGTTTTAAAGAAATTATAAAACTCACCCATCAGAGACACCATGTGCATTTCTCAAAAAGGAAAGGATGAATCACATGATTATTCTATGGTAGAAGGTAGTAAGGGAGGATGAAGAAAGAATAATTTTAAAGGCACGACGTAGGCATAATCCCGATGAGAAATATGATCTCTATCATGTTCATTGTAGAAATAATTGATCACATGAAGCAAATATATGAATAATCCTTTAGGATAAGATCGAAGAGAATCAATAATAGAAATAGGAAAAAGGTAAAACACCTATTTCCTCATTATATTTTTTTCCATTGCAATATTGGTGTAATTGAATATTTTTTTAACATATCATGAGACATGTGGCTTGTTAACATAGGTGCACCATGCAACACTAACTTCAAGAGAAAATGATTTCAATGAAAGTATAGATTTCATACTTTATTTTGTGGATAAATCAAGTCTCAAACCCCTGGTAATTGTCATTGTGAGGATTAAATTTCCCATACTCTTGGATTTTCTTCTCCATGATGTGGTCTATCTTCCTTATTTTTGAAGGAACTTGCTTTCTTTTGTGCACATTCGATAAAAAATCCACTATATTCACATCTTCAATGTCAAACCTAAAATAAGTACATATTGTGACAACATGTCTATTATGATAGGAGTGAAGGATGAAATATTGTTGAATATGAAAGGCACATCCATAGAATTCTACATACTTCCCTCATGACAATGAATGTACCTTTCCATCTATTCTCTTAAAACATGCTAGTTTTGGAAACATTTATTATGATACCCTTTGTTAGTTGAAATATAATGGTGTTTTTGGTTTTCTTACTATTACTAGGAATTTGAAGCAATGTGAGGGTTGTATCCTTCACAAACATAGCAAACAATTGCTTCATGATTCTTTTTCAAGAGCATGTAGAAATACTAGATTGTTGTATTTTGATTTTTGTGGCCCTATTCCCATTCCATATACTAATGGAAATATATCTATCATGAATTTTATTTATTATTACACCAATATGTTTTCAGTGTACTTGTTGAAAGATAAATCTCAAGATTTCCGAACTTCAAAATTCGTGTATTGATCGAAAATGAAGCTTAATCTCATATTGTCTCATATTGTCTCCCTTCATACTGGTAATGGAAGAGAATTTACATATTATGATTTTTAAAACTATATTCACTAGCGTGGGATCAAGCATTAAACCACGGTTCATTACAATCCTTGATATAATGGTATATTTGAAAGAATGAACATGACACTCTTAAATATGGTTCATTCCATGATGTTTTTCAAAAATATGATTTATTTTTTGGGATGATGTAATTATATGTGAATTATATGTGAAAAACAAGAGTCTATATCATACTCTTCACAATAAGAGTCCTTACCGACCAAATTCCTTTGGTGAGGTGTTTCAGGGTATTTCCTTGCACTTGATCTGCCTTAATTCTTAAAGAGAAAAGAAACAAGCATGGTGCAAGAATTCAAGAGTGCATATTTATGGGGTACTAGAATAACACCAAGGAATATGATATTTATGATGAGGTATAAAATAAATTCATTATTTCCATAGATTTAATGTTTCTACAATCCTTATGAATTACATACCTATTGAGTGAAAACTTAGTCATATTGATATATCCCCTCATGTAAAGTGATATCATGAATTTGAGGATGATACTACACATATTGAAGGTGGTATCCCTATCTTTCATCAATATCTATAACACATTTTTTAGGGGCCATCTCCCCCTCATGAAGAAGTTCTAGCCACTTAATCAAAACCTAAAGTTCATTTGGATGATGTGATTGAGAGTATTGAAATGATGAACCTTGATTATAATTCAGCACCATATCAATTATTTTAAGAACCTAGACCCTCTTAGAAAGTTCCACAAAAGTGGCTCATAAATACACTTGAAAATTTTCATCTTGATGAGGCCGGAAAGACAAAAACTAGAATTTCTACAAGGAAAGATGGAGGTGATGTAGATAGTTTAGATTCAAGTGATGTAGATGATATGGATGTTTCATATGATTTTGATTTGAATTTTTCTACTAACTTTTAACCAACTTCCTTTGAATAATACGCTTCGCATGATCAGTGGAAAGAATCCATGAAAAAAACATATGATGCTCTCATGAAGAATGGGATGTGGAAGTTGGTGGGAACTCCATTTGGAACCAAACCAATTAGTTGTAATTGGGTTTTCAAAACCAAGTACAAATAAGATTTTTAACTTGAAAAGAACAAAGTGAGGCTTGTGGAAAAAATATTTGCATAGAAAGAAGGTATTGATTATGAGGAGACTTTTTCCACAAGAACAAAATGTGCTACCATTCATACTCTATTTTTCATGGGAACTTAGAATCAATGAAAAGTTCATCAAGTCCACATGGAGACCACTTCATTGAATGGAGACTTGGAAGTGAATGTCTTCATGTCTAAGCTAGAAACTTTTGTTGTGAATGGAAAAGAACAAAAGGAATGGAAACTTATCAAATCCTTATATGGCCCGAAACAATCAGCCCATGTGTGGTATTAAAAACTAATTGAGAATATTCTAAAATTGAATTTTGAGCACTTTAATATTGATATTGCAATTCGTTTTGTCAAGAAAGTTGGGAAAACTTCATGTAAATGATTTATTGATAATAGGGAACAATGGAATATATATTACATCCATAAAGAAAGAGTTGAAGAAAATATTTTAGATGATACATTTGGGACATGTTCACTACTAGTTTTCCGTTCAAGTGACTCAAAATACAAAGTACATATTCATCTCCCAAAATAAGTACATTGAACAATTGTTGAATAATTTTGGCATGAATGAATGTAACCCTTTCTCTACTCCAATGGAATATAATTTGAAGCTCACATCAAAATAAGGGAATGAATTTGATCATGCAACGAGTTAAATATAACTTGTGGGATGTTTTATTTACCTTACCACCACGAGACTAGACATTTCATTTTTTGTCGGGGTTCTTTCCAAGTTCATGCAAAATCTTTATGAAAAAAATTTGCAAAATAGTTCTAAAATACTTCAAGGGAAATCAATAATTTGGTCTCAAGTATTGTAAGGTGGATGACTTCAACTTAATTAGATAGTATAATTCATAATTTGATGCGGATAAATAAAATGGAGTGTCAACTTTAGGATATCTCAAGAGTATTGGATAAATAGTTGTATCCTAGAGATAACAAAAACAATCGTTCAATTAGATTCCATGATAGATATGTGATAACTACAAAAGAAACAGAGGATATTGGCTCAAAATACCTGATGATTTGTAGGAGAAACATGTGAACTCTACTCATATTCTCATTCAAAATAATTATGTAATCAAGTTGGTCAATAATCCTACATTCCATGATAGAACGAAGGGTATAAACACAAAGTACCATCTTATTCCGATCCCGAGGCCAACAATACTCATTTGAGACATTGTTCCACAATGGAGCAAATTGAGAACATCTTCAAGAAATCGCCTATGAGAGAAAAAAAAATAAAATTTGTTAATGATGCTTGGACTCACAAACACCCATTGTATTAAGTGGGATAATGTTAGATACTTAATACTGAGGGACTCATGTACTTTCTTAATTATTTTAAATATTACTTAGGAAAAATATGAATACTTTTTGGCTAATAGGAAGAGTCATTTGAACCTATTAGGAGATGAAACCAAGGGTCACACCACGTTGTATTTATGAATATATTACACTAATGGAAATAATCATGTGTGGATTTACTCATTCTCTCTTCCCATACTTGGTCTATACTAACTCGAGGCATTCAAACCCTTTTCCTTAGACAAATTCCCAAGGGATTCGAACTTTCTCCGGTATGAATCTAGACTATTTACATGATGATACCTCACCCCAATAATTACTTGCTAGCACCTAGCCGGTCAAATTCGAGGAATTTCATATGCAACATAATTCCAAGAGGAAGAATTTATAATTAGAATTTAAATTATTTCATATGTATAAATCAAAATCAATTTCACTACATCCATATATTAACATAGCATAATGTTTTTATGAGTTGTTAGGGTTGGAACACATAAATTTATTGAAAATTGCCCCAAAAATGACCCAAGCATGGAACCCACATCGGCAAGAGTGAGTTGATGAAGCTAATACTCCAATCTTGATAATCATTATAAGGAATAGCAATTGTTGATTCATTATAATGCATCTACATACACCCTATAATGTGGGCTATGAAATTTAAATGACTTGCCACATCTCCCAATTCTCCTCCAATTCTTCTAAGTAGGGAAAATGGTCTCAATAGAACATATTATTAAGATAGAGATAGAGACAATAACAATGCGTTCTCAATGCTTTTTTATTGAATGAAAAACAAAAAGGTTTCCCATTGTGTCAAAGTTGGATTCCCAAAATGTAAAACCTGGAGCCATGAAGTATGTTGAGTCAATGCAATTATAAGAATTACCAAAATGAGTTTGATGAAATAACTTAAAATAATTAGAAGTAAGTTTAAGACACATGAACATGTCCAAATCTACAATGGGATCTACAATGGACATGCATAAGTTAAAAAATAAATTTAACACTTGAAATGAAATATTATGATACTTAAAAAATACTCTAATCTTATAAAAAAATACTTTATTTCCAACCATAAATTTGACAAAATTACAAAAACAACTTCATGCATAATCTAAATTATGTTATTATTTAAATTGTATAAACCTTGGGGTGTAACCCAATTGTAAATAGATCTCCTAATTCTAAATAGATCTCTAGTGGGAAAAAACTTATGTTCTATATTAATTTCAATTATTAAAAATACATTTAGAACTTAATTATTATAGGAATAAGGGTTTCACAACCCACGAATCAAACAAACTCCCCATAAATTCTAGAAACCTTGGGGTGCAACCGAATTTTAAATAGATCTCCCAATTCTAAATAGATCTCTAGTGGGCAAAAAAGTATGTTCTATATTAATTACAATAATTAAAAATACATTTAAAACTTAATTGTTATAGGAATAAGGGTTTCACAACCAACGAATCAAACAAACTCCGCATAAATTCTAGAAATCTTGTGGTGCAACCCAATTGTAGATAGATCTCCGAATTCTAAATAGATCTCTAGTGGGCCAAAAAGTATGCTCTATATTAATTTCAATAATTAAAAATACATTTAAAACTTAATTATTATAGGAATAAGGTTTCACAACCCACGAATCAAACAAACTCCCCATAAAATCTAGAAACCTTCCGGTGCAATCCAATTCTAAATAGATCTCCCAATTCTAAATAGACCTCTAGTGGACTAAAAAGTATGTTCTATATTAATTTCAATAACTAAAAATACATTTAAAACTTAATTATTATAGGAATAAGGGTTTCACAACCCACGAATCAAAGAAACTCCCCATAAATTCTAGAAACCTTTGGGTGTAACCCAATTGTAAATAGATCTCCTAATTCTAAACAGATCTTTAGTGGGAAAATAAGTATGTTCTATATTAATTTCAATATTTAAAAATACATTTAAAACTTAATTATTATAGGAATAAGGGTTTCACAACCCAAGAATCAAACAAACTTCCCATAAATTCTAGAAACCTTCTGGTGCAACCCAATTGTAAATAGATCTCCCAATTCTAAATAGATCTCTAGTGGAAAAAAAAGTATGTTCTATATTAATTTCAATAATTAAAAATACATTTAAAACTTAATGATTATAGGAATAAGGGTTTCACAACCCGTTAATCAAACAACACCCCATAAATTATAGAAACCTTGCGGTGCAACCCAATTGTAAATAGATCTCTAGTGGGCAAAAAGGTATATTCTATATTAATTTCAATAATTAAAAATACATTTAAAACTTAATTATTGTAGGAATAACGGTTTCACAACCCACCAATCAAACAAACTCCTCCTAAATTCTAGAAACCTTGGGGTACAACCCAATTGTAAATAGATCTCCCAATTCTAAATAGATCTCTAGTGGGAAAAAAAGTATGTTCTTTATTAATTTCAATAATTAAAAATACATTTAAAACTTAATTATTATAGGAATAAGGATTTCACAACCCAAGAATCAAATAAACTCCTCATAAATTCTACAAACCTTGGGGTGCAACCCAATTGTAAATAGATCTCCGAGTTCTAAATAGATCTCTACTGGGCAAAAAAGTATGTTCTATATTAATTTCAATAATTAAAAATACATTTAAAACTTAACTATTATAGGAATAAGGGTTTCACAACCCACAATCAAACAAACTTCCCATAAATTCTAGAAACCTTGTGGTGCAACCCAATTGTAAATAGATCTCTAGTGGGAAAAAAGTATGTTCTATATTAATTTCAATAATTAAAAATACATTTAAAACTTAATTATTATAAGAATAAGGGTTCCACAACCCAATAATCAAACAAATACCCCATAAATTCTAGAAACTTTGTGGTGCAACCCAATTTTAAATAGATCTCCCAATTCTAAATAGATCTCTAGTGGGCAAAAGAGTATGTTTTATATTAATTTCAATAATTAAAAATACATTTAAAACTTAATTATTATAGGAATAAGGGTTTCACAAACCCAGTAATCAAACAAACTCCTCATAAATTCTAGAAACCTTGGGGTGAAACCCAATAGTATATAGATCTCCCAATTCTAAATAGATCTCTAGTGGGAAAAAAAGTATGTTCTATATTAATTTCAATAATTAAAAATACATTTAAAACTTAATTCTTATAGGAATAAGGGATTCACAGCCCAAAATCAAACAAACTTCCCATAAATTCTGGAAACGTTGGGGTGCAACCCAATTGTAAATAGATCTCCCAATTGTAAATAGATCTCTAGTGGGCAAAAAAGTATGTTCTATATTAATTTCAATAATTAAAAATACATTTAAAACTTAATTATTATAGGAATAAGGGTTTCACAACCCATTAATCAAACAAACACCTCATAAATTCGAGAAACCTTGTGGTGCAACCCAATTGTAAATAGATCTCTAGTGGGAAAAAAAATAGGTTCTATATTAATTTCAATAATTAAAAATACATTTAAAACTTAATTGTTATAGGAACAAGGGTTTCACAACCCACAAATCAAACAAACTCCTCCTAAATTCTAGAAACCTTGGGGTGCAAGCCAATTGTAAATAGATCTCCCAATTCTAAATAGATCTCTAGTGGGAAAAAAAGTATATTCTATATCAATCTCAATAAGTAAAAATACATTTAAAGATTATTTATTATATAAATAAGTGTTTCACAACCCTCTATTCAAACAAACTCCCCATACCCCAAATCCTGTTTCAAATATTTCCATGAACCAAGATCATTAGGGTGATTGACCCAAAAGTCTTCGGATAAAAATACATTTAAGACTTAATTATTATAGGAATAAGGGTTCATATCCCTCAAAATCAAACAAACTCCCCATAAGCCAAATCTTATTTCAAATATTTCCATGAACCAAGATGATTAAGGTGATTGACACAAAAGTCTTCCGATAAAAATACATTTAAGACTTAATTTTTTTTCTTTTGTAAGTAAGTAATTTTATATATAGAGGTCTTCCAAGTACCAAACCAAAAGTACAAAAACTGAAAGTCAACCGGTTGTAATTACTGAACTACTCCATAAGGAGAAACCTGTTCGGCCAACCGGGCAATTCTAGCACTAGAGATCCTTTCAGTCTTAAAATAAACATACAGCTTAGCTACTAGAGTAAGATCTAAAGAAAAGAAACAACACCCTATAGGGGTCNCACATACTCTGGCAGAAGGCTTGGCCACGGCTCCTCTACGACAGGTGTCCCGCTGCATGTCATTGCCCCCGGTGCACGCATCCTCGTTAGCCGCTGTCTCAGCACCAACCGTCGGGGTGTACAACTGTAGACTAATGAAAATCGTCTCCTTGACCTCCTGCCGAACCGTTCCCTTAGCAGCCTCAGCATTGCCCGACGGTGTTTTCTCCTGCCTGTCTGTGGCCATGAGTGCTTGCTTGAACTCCTGCTGAACCGGCTCCTCATTGTCCTCTGCTGCGCCCTACTACCTGCAACTCTCGTGATCACTTGCAGTGGAAGGTGCCTCTTCTGGCGCTGCGGGAGGGGATTTGTGGTAGGTGGAGAGAAGATGGAGGAGGATTGCCAGCCTCCCATCCATCTGCTGTACTCGAAACTGAAGGTTTGTTGTCCTTGATGGAGTTCGAAGACCAAGTCATACAGGATGGTGAGGTTTTCTCGCGACAACAAGTTCTCTTCTGGGTTAGAGGACGGCGGATTCTTGTTGCGGCCTGGTCGACCATGGGCAGGCATCCTAGTGGGTGATTTCATGGAGGAAAAACCCGACGTAGGAGGAGGAGAGGAGTACGTGGAGGTAGAGGGAGCTAGGAGGTGGCGCCAAGAAGGGTTCGGGCTGGTGTCAATGATGGTCAGGCAATTGAAGCTCGGAATAGGTGCGGTGGGGGGAGTGTGAATGGCTGACTCAGGTGGTCGGAATGACGAGGAAGACGTTGGAGGCGAACCAGGGGGCGAAGCTGAAGCGCGAGGTCGTCGAGGGGATGCCGGGAAGAACCCCTGCGCGGTCGAACTCGCTGGGGCGGCATGGTAAGGTCTGGTGGACGAGAGTGGTCTGCTGGACCAAGGGTGAGGACAAGGAACGAGTGGGGTGGTGAAAGCACAATGAGCGGACCTGCAGAACCAGATCCGAGCTGCAGGGCGAGAACACAAACAACCCGCGTCATTGCACTCTGTGAAAAGGAGGTCGAGGGAGCTTGAGTAAATGCCCCTCCCATTGACGTAATTTCAATTTAATGCATGGGGCCATTTACAGCAGTAGGCAAGAGCCAGGCACATGGCTTAGTGCATTGCTGGCTTCCCCGCGTTTCCGCTGTGCGCCAGGTGACTGGCCCCATCACCACATCTGGGTGCATTTAAGACTTAATTACTCCCCATAAGCCAAATCTTATTTCAAATATTTCCATGAACCAAGATTATCAAGGTGATTGACCCAAAAGTCTTTCGATAAAAATACATTTAAGACTTAATTATTATAAGAATAAGGGATTCGTATCCCTAGGAATCAAAAAAACTCCCCATAAGCCAAATCTTGTGTAAAAAAATTCTATGGACCCATATCAAGAGGGTCGATTGAACCAAGAGTCCTCGGATCTATCCACCACCCTTCGATAGGAAGCAAAACACAAAAGTTTTAATGAGCACTCAACGGCAAACAAGAAAGGCACTTGGTTTCTCTGGCTAGGGGACAAGAGGATCCATTAAATACCAGGCAATCTCAGTCAGATATAAAGGGATTTTTCATATTTTATATTTCCACAAGCCTACCCTAGCCCAGCCCTTGTTCATATGCTTCTTCAAGGGTTGGTATGTTTCTTCATATTGCTTGCTCATCACCCTCCGGTCTACATCGTTTTGATTCTTATTAATAACATTACTTTGATTTTGGGTGCTGTTTAGTTGCGGTTGAGAAGGAGAATTGGAGCTGCGCATGTTACAGTCGTAGTAGTAAAGCTGGTAGAGTGAGGGAGTTGAATGCAAAATATTATTATTGTTATTATTATTATACGGAGGGTGTTTGCCATGGAGACCGCCGCCTCAGTTCCTTCAAACCCTCGCACTGTGGAGGAAGTGTTTCTACACTACAGAGGCCGCAGAACTGCTATCATTCGTGCTCTCACCACTGTTAAGAAGCTCTTCACTTTTATTTTAAGAAGTAATTTTTTCTCCTCCGCTCATTGATCATTCGTACATTTTGTCTGCCTTCCTTTTCCTTTGCAGAGGTCGACCGGTTTTACTCGCTTTGCGATCCAGGTCACTGGACTTAATTCTTGTGTTGTTTTGACTAGATCTAGGGTTTTATTCGGTATAATGTTTGCAGTAGGCGGAGTTTCGGTTTGCTCCGAAGCATTCCATGTTTATGTGCGACTTTTAAAAGATTAACCTAAATGTAAGGTTAACCGAAGTAGTTGCCGCGGCAACCATAGACGTCGCCTTTAACATAATATTTATTATTTGAATGGTCCAAGAGGATAAGGGCGGATATCTTTCAGTGAGGGCCTTTTTGCGTTTTGTATCAGAATTTGGCGATTCGAGAATTCATCGTGTTACTGTGTCGATTTAAGTAAGCTAAAGTTTGACTAAATCCTTCATATTTTAGAGACAGTGTAAAGTGTAATAAGGTGAAGACAAATAAGTCAACAAGTATATTTGATTTTTCAAAGGTAGGTTGGTAACATATTAAAAAATTTAGAAGGCCTGTTTATTTCAACAAAATTATTATGATCTGACATGGATAGACTGCTGTTGAGAGGCCGTTTTCCAACACAGTATGCTCTGATATTTTTAGTAAGAATATACTTTAGTAAAACAGTCGTTTCGAAGAGGTCTTTAATCTTATAATGGACAGTATTTTGGCAGTCTTAGGTTTTCATGCCGAGCAGTTGTATTTTGTTTAGACATAATAACTAGAAATCCTTTCTGAGTAGCGGTTGTATTTTGTTTAGACATAATAACTGGAAATCCTTTGTGAGTAGCAGTTGATTATGTTGGAGCTTTAAAATGATTGGTTTAATATGGTTGAGGGGATTATGTGATCTCTGCCTTCCAAGTTTCCATCGTCAGAGCTTTAAAATGATTGGTCTAATATGGTTGAGGGGATTATGGGATTTTACTCTATATTCAGCAATATCTCGGTCTTTGTCAGTATTTTTGGAGAGAACTTTTGCATTTACCTTAACAAAGGTATTTAATTGGGAATATTGTAATATTTTTTAATAATAACAGATTAATATTAAATATTTTTATTGGGTGTATCTTTGAAATTCTTAAATCATTGTACAAGTTGACTGTAACTAAAGTTTGCATAGGAAGTTTAGATGGCATGGTTGTAATTTTTTATTTTATTTTATTAATTTTTAAATGTGTTAGTTAATATTATTAGTATTGTTTGTAGAAAAATGTTAATGGTTTTTATCAAAACAAATAACATGGAATTTAAAGATTTATTTTTTATTGTTCTAATTACATTGATACTTCAAAAAATTTAAATTAATCAAAACAAATAATTACTTCGTTACTGACTTTAGAGAATGCTGGAAGTCCTTTTTTTTACGTTATTTTTGAAAGTATTTTACTTTATTTTTAAATACTTTCAAGCCTTCTTTATGATCTTTAGAATTATTTTAACAGCTATGATGGTTTTATGCAAAGTATGCATTAATAAGAGCCCTCATTAAATAGATTATGTTGCTTTGCTACTTAAATTTATTTCATTTAGACAGACGATTATAGTAATTTTTTCCTCTAAAGTAAGAAGTGTTTAACTTATTGATGAAGTGTTAATTAGATCTTTGTTAGGACTTGATGTGTTATTGAGATCTTTGTTAAGAATGGTATTACTTGAACTTATTTTCGGGCAAAGGCAATTTATGCTTATACGGATATGTTAATGAATCATGGAAGGTTAGCTTGCTTCCTGAAGAAGTCCCACTGGATCTCCCAGAACCATCTTCAGGTATCAATTTTGCAAGAGATAGCATGAAGAGGAAAGATTGGATTTCCATGGTTGTTGTGCATAGTGATGCTTGGCTGGTTGCCGTTGCTTTCTTCCATGACAATCACTTTAATCAGAATGAGAGGTATTTATTTAGTATCTATGTGTTTTGTGCTTCTAAATAAATAATTCTCTTTAGTAGCATAACACAGTTTCAATTTTATTCTAAGATATTTTTAAAAATTTTGTTTTGATTTTGTTTATGTTTATTTCATCAATTTTGATGATTTTATCATAATCTTTCTTTAGATTTCCTTACACATAATAGTCATCCAATAAGATGTAGTTTAATAAGTTTTCAGACTTGCCACAATAGAAGCTGGTGTTTCCTACACTTAACAGTCATCCATATGGCCTGTAGAAGTCTCATCTACCCTCTCTTAACTTAAATTATTGTCTTCAATGGTAATTTTGTGGTAATTGTCTTGCTATAATTAGCTGGCATTCAATAGTTTTGTCTTATTACTTGAAAATTTTCAAATATCAATTGTTTACTATCTTAAATGAGAGGATAGTACCCATAACAATGCTAAAAAAATCACATTAACTCAATAAAATGACACTAAAAATTTAGTAATGACAAAATAATTTATAACATCTTTCTTGAATCTTACTGGTTATCTTAAGTGTTTTGACTGTGTTTTGACTTGCCACGCCCAAGTATTGCTGACCAAGGAGGCTACCAAGTCTAATCCACCTAGTTAGCTTGTGGTTAGGTATACATGTTTTCCACTAGTGACATCTACCCAGACATGTTGAGACCAATGTACCAACCTATGTACCTTCTCAAAACACAAGTGTATCAATGTTTGCAGACTTTGCTAACTTTATTACACTTGTTTTCCACATTTTTTGGCATTTAGTTGAGATGATAAGGGTTTTAGTATATTTTCCAGTGACAATTTTTAATATCTTCTTTTCAACAAAGTTATATTATGTCTTTCTACAATAAGCTCAACATTTTAGTCTTTAGTATTCAACATTTTAGTCTTTAGTATCCAATTTTCTCATAGGTAATTTTGGAGAGAGTTTTCTTGACAAGAAGTTTTCTCATCATTGTACTTTTTGTCCATTTTAGATTAATCTCCTAGTCACAAACATTTCAGGCAAGTCATGGATTTTTCCCACACTTTTCAACACTTTTTTGCTCAACACTTTTTTCTTCTCTGCTTTTGGACTTGATCCAGAGATCTTTCAAGCATTGAGTAGGAATATACATCATTGTCTATCCCACCTTTGTTGGATCAAAGTCCTGAGTTTGTCTATCCCAACTTTGTTGGGTTAAGTCTTCACTTTACCTATAAGATCACCCTGCAAGGAATATTTTAAAATATTAGGCTGAAAATGTAAAATAATTGAACATATTGGTTAGCCAAATAAATGGTTACTATTTCTGCAACTCTGATTTAAGTGTGATATCATTGTGAGACAATTCGATTTTGCATCACTGCCGAGGGAGAA
>JASDQU011375877.1:0-11337 GCA_032191745.1 Picea mariana
ATTGCAAATGCCTTGCTTAAAACCATTCAAGAGATTGGGCCCTACAATGTCATTCAAGTCATCACTGATAATGTTGCTAATTGTAAGGCAGCAGGAGCAATCATTGAAGATAGGTACCCCAATATATTTTGGTCGGGGTGTATGGTTCACACAATGAACCTTTTGATGCATGATATCATTAAAATGAAGGACCATCTTTATAGCTGGATTGGTGCTTTGTACAAGAGAGGGAAGAAGACGATAAGATTTATTACCAATCATAGCATGGCCCACTACATTTTTCGCAATCACTCCAAGTTGGAGTTACTAAAGATTGCAAAGACCAGATTTGCTAGCTATTATCTCACCTTCAGGTGTCTGTTGAAGGTAACAAAGGCATTGGCTAGTATGGCCTCGAGTGATGTAATGTCCCCACTTTGGGACATCATTATATTACACAGTGTTATGATGACCAAGGTAGCCAGATGGATGTTATAGCGAGTACAGGGATTATTGAGAGGCATTTTGGGGTCATTTTGGGCACATTACTTGGAGGAACCTCTCAGTGTAATAGCTCATTGGAATCGGGAGGAGCAACACTATAGGATGGGATGGTGAGAAGTAACTTTCAGTGGCCAAGGAAGCCACAAGGAGAGATAAGGCGCTTTTCAAAGGTAAAAAGGTTAATTAATTAATTAAAGTCATTTAATTAATTAGTTAAATATTAATAAAATGAAAGTCACTTTGGAGGGACAAGGTGAGCAGGAAGTATAAAGGAAAGGCAAGGGCCTCTATTGATTCATTCATGTATGTCTATCATTTGGATATTTGGCTTCTAGCTAGAGGGCCCATCTCTTGGGGGTTTTGAGGGTTTTGACTTAACAAACCCTAGAGGACAATTCAGTGGTGAAAGATTCCAACTAGCTTGTCCCAAGCTTGGTCTCAGGGATGCAATACTCCTCCACAGCATTCTAGTTCGGATCTACATCAGTGCAAGAGGGTTCTACACCAGCCACGGGCACAGGAAGAGAAGGGGGGCACACCATTGGGGGTTTCCAGCAAGGGGGGCGCACCATTCTTTGAGGGAAGCTCGTTCCAAGGGATTGGAAGGGCTTCGGCAGATTCTAGCACCTGGGTTTTCATTGCAGGGGCTTGGCCGTTAGATCTAGTGCATTTCGGAGGAGTTTCATGGGTCATTTGGGTTATTGGATGCATTGGACGAATTGGAGAGAAGGAGGGCAATTTTGAGATTCAGATCTATTCTGTTTGAGGAGGTTATACATCAGATCTGACCCTGAGACTTCACCTAGTGACTTGCAGTGTCCCGATCTATCTTTCTAGCAAGTTTCAGAGCATTTGGAGGGCTCCATCATCAGGGCCAAAATTCTAGGGTTTGGCAGTTTTAGGAGGGCGCAGCTCCCATGGAGGATTCAGCATTTGGAGGAGTTTCCCTTGGTGTTTCGATCTGAGATTTCATGAGGGGATTCTACTCATCCCGATCTACAGTTCGGCATCTTCTGCATAGCCTTTGGAGGTCTTTGACAGTAGGGCCGAATTATTCAAGGTCTTCAGGGTTTCAGCAGGACGTGGCATCTTCCAACTTGAGGGTTTGGCACTTCATTCGACCAGATCTACTCTTGCATCGATTTTCAGTGGAGATTCAGCCTTTCAAGAATTGTGGCATCTTCTATTGGAGCATTTTGTAGCAAATCCTATCTTCTATCGTCTTTATTGGAGCCTTCTGTTGTGCATTCCAAATTGGCATCTCATTGTATCAGGTTCTTGCTATTTGTTATGAAATAAAGATCAGATCTGCAGTGTTTTGGGCTTGTCTATCATATTGTTGGTCTTACATATGATTGAGGTATGTTCCGTGATTGCATCTTCTTGTTTATTGCTGCAAACATATATTAAAGTCATCAGTAAACCCTAAGGCCGAAATCAAGAGGCCAACCTGCAAGTAAACACACATAAACAAGTAAATCAGCCAAGTGTTTGACGAAATACCACAACCAGAAAAGTTTTAAAAAGACACCCAAAACCATGATGTTCCTGGCATAATGGCTTGGGAACATTACAAGTGATTCATGGCAAGATCTAAAAGACAGGGCTACATCTGTATCTGAGAGAAGTGACTTTCAGGAGGTGGAGGACACAATTCTTGATGGCCATTTTTGGCAACAGGTTCGGTATATTCTGCAGTTCACCAAACCCATTTACATTGTGATTCGATTTGCATATACAGATCGACCGATGATTGGAGAGGTGTATGAGCAAATGGACAACATGGTAGGCCAAATCAAAGACATTGTTCAGCCAAAGGATGCGATCTTGTATGATCATATCCATAAACTTGTGGTCAAAAGGTGGTTTAATTTGAATGTTCCACTCCATGCCCTGGCATATGTCCTTACCCCAAAATATTATTCTTCATCTTGGTTGGCCGAACCAGCACCCGGGGGTGGGGAAAGGAGAAAACCACACACAGATCCAGAGGTCTCACAATACCTGCCTTTGTGCTTCATCATAAACCAAAACAATGATAAGTTAAGCACAAAAATAACATGGGTTAGAGAATATATCGTATGATCAGAAACCATAAAGTCTAACTCATGGAGGCGGGTGGGAGGGATAAAATCATGCCAAGTCACTCTCTGAGGAAAGTGCTCAATCCACTTCAGGAAGGGATCGTGAAAAGTCAAAAGTTCAGAAAACCGACTCATAAGGTCTGAAAGTTGGCTACCTAGGACGTCCTCATAATCTGAAATCCTGGAAAGGATTGATAAGGATCTAGAAGATGACTGACAAACTCTTAAGGGAACTTTGAAAGGCTGAGATGACAGACTTTTTCTTGAGGTATTCAACCTACCCTTGAACTCTAGGGTTTGCCTCAGAGGAAACTCAATACAAAAGACATATTTCCCAACTACACCTTTAGTGACACAGCAAGGTAAAGTAATTGGAGGTGTCTGGAGAAAGTTGTCACAAGAGTCCTTCTTCAGGCAAACAATGTCCTTACTCCTATCAAGACCCGAGCATAACGGTGGTTGGTAATCTTCTTCATGGAATGAATCCAAGCGCTCAGAGGAGTACTCATCAAAATCCTCAAGGTATGACCGAAAATCATCAGGAAAATATGGGACCTGGTCGACCTTAGCTGTTTGGAAAGTATCAGTAATTATATCATCTCCTTGTTGCCACTGGTCAAAGTCAAAAGTAACCTGTCGTGGTAACTGTGAAGGAAACACTTGGAAATGACTCTCAATGTCATAAATGGGGTCCATATCATAACCAACTATATCCCACTTACGTCTCCCAACATGTATGAACTCATCAATACTATTAACCTTGTCACTATCTGTATCATAACATGAAGGATTTAAGCATTCAAGGGCTCATCTATCTCCTCCTCATTTCCCAAATCATAAAGTAGAGAATCATCAAAATTTTGGAGAGGAGGGTAACTTACTATGTTTGTTTCCTCTTGTGCAGGAGCTTTGAGGACTTGGATATCTTCAACATGCATCATTGTCTCACCCTCATGAGTTGCCCCTTCATCCTCAACTGTACAACAGGGAAGATCTACTTTGTTCGAGGATTCCATTTCTTCTTCCTTCTCTGAATCATAAACCAAGGCATTGTCAAGATCCTGAAAAGGAAAGTGACTAACCTCATTCTCTTCTTCTTGTGTAAGGGGAAAAGGCTCGTGGATGGCTTCATCAGAGGGAGGAGCGCACATCGATACTTCTTCATTTTCTTCAGGTTCCAACTCCTCAACTATGTTTTCAGTAGTCCGTTGTTCTTCATTGTGGGATTGGAAAACCTGATCAATATTCCTCCCCTTAGCCTTTTGTTGGTCGATGGTTTGTTCCCCTTCTTTTTGGAAGTCAACAGTAAAGGTTTCAAGGGAAGCTAAACTTTCCACACTAAGAGTGCCTGAGGTGAAGAGGTGTCTTACCTCTGACACGGAGATATTTTGCTCAATTCTTTTACCCGTGCTGCGAGCTTCATCGAGCGTTCTTGGGCCCCTTTTACTGAGGGGAAAACCTAGATGCACTAAAAGTGCATTGGTATAGAGATGGATAATGTACTTATCTTCAGGACGATGGCTTTCAGGAATTTGATATAGTATGTCCTCAGACCTATCCTGGAAGTGTCTAACAGTTTCATCCTCAGTTTTCTTTATATGCTCAAGTCTTTTTAGTAGTACTGAGATGTCTTCCAACTGGATACCCCATCTTTTGAGAAAGGTCTCTTCCAATTGTTCCATAGTTGTGATGCTAGCATTGGGGAGGTTGTCATACCACTCCCTAGCGTTGCCATAAAGAGTGGCAAAGAAGAGTTTCATCACCAAATCTTCGACATCATCACTAATAGGATGGAGTTGAAAGAAAGCCCAAAAATCACTCATGTGATAGTCGGCTCTTTCCCCATCACTACCAGTGAATCTAGGGAGCCATTTCTCGTACTTCAGGGGCATTTGTTAAGGGTATCCCAGGATTTTACTCATGTCTAGGGTTTGAAATTTCCCGAGTCCCATTGAGAAGTCATGGTTAGCTTCGTCATCAGTGGCGTCGCCAGATAATTTTCTTGAAATTATCAAAGAAATAAGGGAATCATCCTTAGTGGAGTCGCCAGGTAAGCTTGTAAGATAAAGATTCTTGAGGGAAGGCTTACCGAAAAAGTGTTTTCTTTGAGGAGAATTGACTCAGTGTTCCCCAACAACGACGCCAAAATGTTATTGCACAGTTTGTACTTGGATGTAAAGGAAAGGTAAATGAAGACAAACTGATGTAACGGAAGACTATCCTATCACTATCACCTCAATAGGATGTCCCTTTCTATCTAGGGTGGTAGGCCCAGGGAAGACGTCCCCGGTGACCTGGGGTTTTGAGAAGGCAAAGGGTAAAGGCCAAGGTAAAAGTTTCCCTCTCACAAGTCACCATCGATCAGGAAGTCAGCTAAACAGCCAATAAAAGATAATAAGAACCAGAAATGTACCTACCCAAAACAAAACAACATAAAACTATATTTGCAAGGTCACTTGTTGGTTAGTACTTCATATAATCAGGGACTTTCTCGAATAAATCAATTGACTAGTATATTAATGAAGTAGGCAAAGATGTATAGTAACAATTATCATAATACGATACTTCACAATAAATGCTTCATAAATGCCTCAGAATGAGCAAGAACGATTTAATCATCAATATCATAACACCAACATTCATCAGAAGCAGATAATACCAAGCATTAGTCAATCTTTCAATTGTTTTAGAAAATGCTACAAAGTATTGTTGATATTATTATGCTGTAAAGATTAGAATGTTTCGGAAGGAAGCAAAGAAATGAAGGAAACCCTACACAAGATGTTGGCTGCAGAAATATAATTAATATGAATTAATTAGTACCCAGAAGGAGAAGTCAGCCCAGGCAAGCCTACCAGAATTACTATAAATACTGGGCGCTAGTCTCTCATTATACACACTTCTCAGAATTGCAGAGAGCAGTTTCTGCGCACTGCAGTCCAGCAGTTTTGTGCACAAGTCCTGGGGAAGGTGCTGCGCCAATTTTTGGGTGAGACTATCTGATCATCTTGGTTACTTCTTACTTGGTGCATTAGCCTCTCTTGGCTATTGAATTGCTACCAGGATTCTTTTCTCTGTCAAGGTCAAGGTGCTTGGAGGGTGGCTTCATCCTATGGTTGGGTGACAAGGGTATTGTCAATGGTAAAACGAGCACAATCCTTCATATTCTAACAGGTTATGGGCCCACACCTCCTTCATTCAGTCTAAACGCTGGAAGGAAACATAGCCGCTAGGATATTGAGCTTGCGGAGGAACTGTCGCTAGGGTTACTAACAGAAACAGCTTCCAAGACACTACCGCTAAGTTTACTAGCAAGAGCAGTTGCAGAAACCCTAAATTTCAGATCCAGCACCTTGTGATGGAGCATCTCGCTCAAAGAGAAGATATTCAGATGCCCCTAACTCAACGCACCTTTTGGCTCTCTCAGAAGACAGAAACGACGAAGTTGAAGTTTTGGATCAATGCATGACCAATTACCAGTCAACCGAAGACATGAGTAAAACAATCAGTCTTCTACGCTACTCAGCGCTCACTAGAACGATTGAAGATGACATGTGGATAATTGATAGCGGAGCTTCTAGGCACATGGCGGGAGATCAAGCCAAACTCTCAAATCTAAATGAGAAGAAGACCTCGTACAAGGTAGAGCTTGGAGACAAAACCACTTGCCCCGTGGAAGGATTTGGACAAGCCTCCATCAAAATGAAAACAGGTTACTATGTTCACTTAAGCAATGTTTTATATGTACATGGTTTAGAAAAGAATCTTGTATCCATATCCTACCTAGAAGACAAAGGAAACAGAATAGCCTTCGTGGATGGAAAAGTATTATCATAGCATAAAGACTCCAGCATAGAGAATGCTAGGGTTATCAGAAGTCGTGAAGGAAATTTGTACAGACTACTAGAACAAAATGAAGAAGCTCTTGTACATGACGAAGTCAACCCTAATGAACTTTGGCATAGAAGGTACACTCATTAATTATCAAGCATTACCCTTTCTCAAAAGAATGGTTGAAGGAATACCAGAGTTGCAGTCTACACAAGAAGGAATCTGCCAAGGATGTGCTCTTGGGAAGAATATCAAGAAACCATTCCCAAGCAGCAATAACAGATCTAAGGAGATTCTAGATCTGATACACTCAGATGTTTGCGGTCCGATGCCAGTAAAATCTCTAGGAGGATCTTCTTACAACGTAATCTTCATAGATGACTATTCAAGAAAGACTTGGTTATACTTACTAAAGACAAAAGACGAAGTATTCAGCAAGTTTCAAGAATNCGTAAAAGCCTTACTAAATGATCAAGGTCTATCCATGTTCTTATGGGGAGAAACAGCAATGACAGCAATATATGTGCAGAACAGAAGTCCTCATCGTATATTGAAGGACATGACACCAGAAGAAGCCTTCTCAGGTAAGAAACCTAATGTAGAAAACCTAAGAATATTTGGATGCCCTGTTAACTCTCACATTCCCAATGACGAAAGGAATAAACTAGAACCCTCAGGAAGGAAGGGGATATTCGTAGGATACAGTGATTCATCCAAAGCCTATAGAATATATATTCCAGAACAACACAAGATCGAAGTCAGCAGAGACGTAACATTCAATGAAAAGATGGCCTTCAAGAAATCCATAGAAGAAACTATTGAAGAAGAAGAAAATGAAGAACCTAATGAAGAAAACACAGAAAACGAAATGACGAAAAGGAACAACCTGATCATCTTATGGAGCCATGTGAAAACATTGATTCAGATATCGTACCCAAGACCAAGAAACAACCAGCTTGGCTTGAAGCTACCATACAAGACGCAGAAAGACTCAAGGTTCCAGAAGGAACATTCGGAAAGAGTAAAAGACCTAAAAGATTCTCAAGTTATGCAACATACATGACAAAGTTTCTAGATGAAGAACCTACCACATTTGAAGAAGCAGTTCAAAAGGGACAATGGAAAGAAGCTATGATGGAAGAACATCAATCCATTATGAAGAATGAAGTATGGGAAATCATACCGAGACCTAAGGAGAAATCAGTGGTAACTTCAAAATGGGTATATAAGATCAAACATGCAACAGACGGAAGCGTGGATAAATACAAGGCAAGATTCGTAGCTAGAGGGTTCTCCCAGAAGGAGGGAGAAGATTATGACAAAACCTTTGCTCTGGTGGCTAGATATACTTCCATCAGAGCTATTATATCTCTTGTTGCTTCCATGGAATGGAACTTACATCAGATGGATGTAAAGACAACTTTCCTCAATGGAGCAATTGAAGAAGAAGTATATATTGAACAACCCCAAGGATTTGAGGTACATTCCAAAGACACTCATGTTTGCAGATTGAAGAAATCCCTGTATGGACTCAAGCAAGATCCAAGAGCTTGGTTTCTCCAAGAGTCATGCAGATCCAAACATCTATTACAAAGTCGTAGACAATGCACCTGTAATTCTACTACTATATGTTGACGATCTATTCATAACAGGTGAAGAGTCTCTCATCATCCAGTGCAAGAAGGAACTAGCTTCTGAATTTGATATGAAAGATCTAGGTCTCATGCATTACTACTTGGGACTAGAAGTATGGCAGAAGCATGATGAAGTATTCCTTGGACAAGGAAAGTACGTAATAAAGATCCTTCAAAAGTTTGGAATGATGGATTGTAAGTCCCTGGACATTCCGATGAATATGGATATAAGAAAAGTAAAGGATCCAGATTCTAATCCAGTAGATCCATCTCTATATCGACAACTAATTGGGTCATTGATGTATTTGGTAAATACTCGACCAGACCTTTGTTTTGCCGTGAATACACTAAGCCAGTTCCAGGTGGAACCGAGACATGAGCATTGGATAGTTGCAAAACATGTATTAAGATATATTCGTGGAACAATAAACTATGGCTTGAGATATACCGCATCCAGCGATATACAACTTCATGGATTCACAGACTCAGATTGGGCAGGAAGTGCAAAAGACAGAAAGAGCACTTCAGGCATGTGTTTCAGCTTGGGCTCCGCTATGATATCTTGGGGCAGCAGGAAACAAAAGTTTGTCGCACTCAGCACAGCAGAAGCAGAGTATATCGCAGCATGTGAAGCATGCACAGAAGCAATATGGCTAAGGAAGTTAATCTCCGATTTATTTGATCATATTCCAGAATTGACCATAATACAATGTGATAATCAGAGTTGTATAAGATTATCAGAACATCCCGTGTTTCATTAAAGGTCGAAACACATTGAGATCAAATACTACTTTATTCGAGATAAAGTCCAGGAAGAAGAGGTAAAGCTCAAGTATATCCCCACAAATGAGCAGACAGCAGACATCCTAACAAAGCCTCTATCCAGAATAAAGTTTGCATATTTCCGAGAGAAGATGGGGATCGTGGAAATAACTCCCTTAGCTGAAAGGGAAGAAATGACTCTCCAGATTGGGAGGGAGCACTGAAAATATTATTGAAGACATTTATTTTTTTTTTCGAGATTGAAAAATAGTCCAGCTTGGACAGATTCTTTCATGTTCGGAAAGTGGCTTGAGATTTCTGACGGACAGCGATTTCCCATTGTGGTTAACATGGGAAATGGAAATGGCAGTCTCTCTTCTTGAGGGTTACTCAAGAAGACTGGCCCGCCTCGTCGGACAGCAATTTCTCATTGTGGATTATTAGTACCCAAAAGAAGAAGTCAGCCCAGGCAAGCCTACCAGACAGGGCACCAATCTCTCATTATATACACTTCTAAGAATTGCAGAGAGCAGTTTCTGCGCACTGCAGTCCAGCAGTTTTGTGCGCAAGTCCTAGGGAAGGTGCTGCGCCAGTTTTTGGGTGAGACTATCTGATCATCTTGGTTACTTCTTGCTTGGTGCATTAGCCTCTCTTGGCTATTGAATTGCTGCTACCAGGATTCTTTTCTCTGTCAAGGTCAAGGTGCTCGAAGGGTGGCTTCGGCCTATGGTTGGGTGACAAGGGTATTGTCAATGGTAAAACGAGCACAATCCTTCATATTCTAACAAGTATAACTATAACTCAAAGAATAATAGCAGCAACAAAGTTAGCAGGTTAATCAAAACTTAGGGTTAGAAGGTATTAGTAATTGTTCAAAGGTATTGGATGTTTGAAGGTTGTGATCAAGGCACTCAAGCAAGAAGTCTTAGATCAGTGCATTCATAAGGCAAATGGGATCAAAAGTAGCGGCAAGAGTTGAAGGAACAATAAGATAATAGCAGGGCCAAAGACAAGAGGAATTTGATGGTGAAGTGTTGGTAAGCCAAGGCTTCAACCATCAACCCTAGGGGAAAACAGTTTACTAAGGTGTAGGTAACCCTAGGCCTTATCACGTTTTCCTCCTTCTTTAGCTCAATAACAAAGTAAAATCAGCTAGGATGAAGAACAAATGGTAGGGTGCGCAATTGCAAGGCCCTAGCAATGTCTCCAACAGAAAAAACGGCTCCTTAGCATAATCTAGTAGGGAATTAAAATAAGGACATCGACATGTGCTAATTTCTTACGGTTTATTCCAACAATTTTATTAACAAAACGAAAGTAAAACACTATAACCATTCAAGTAAGGGAAGGATTGCAAAAATTCACTTACATTTACCAAGTATTCATCAAGGCAAACCCTAGATATAAACCTTCCACCCAGAAAAATGCCAAAGATAACCAAAATAAGCCTCCTTCAACAAATGCGCACTAGCAAATTTCAACCAAAAACCCTAGAAGGGCGCAAATTTCAGCCAAAAACCCTAGAAGAGCGCAAATTTCAGACCTCACGCAAGTGTGAGTGAAAGATGATGAAAAAAGAGAGTTTTAGCTCTCTATTTATACAGTAGCAATGACCTTATTTTAATTTTTAGGTCACAAAAGGCCGACATGGCCAAAAATACATCAAAATATTGTTTTACATTAAATGTCATAATTAAAACCCTAATAAAGCATAAAAGGTGACGTCATGCCCTTTTAGGGTGACGTTAGGCCCCTTTAGGGCAACGTAGGCCTTCTAGAGAAAAACGTTAGGCCTCCTTGGGCCTCCAGAAGCTGCCACACGTGCCACTTGGCACATAACTGCCTCCCAAAACCTCCACAACGCTGGATGACGTCATAAGATGTCCTAGGAGGTCATGGGCCTTCCAAGGCCAACGTCCTAGTGGAAAAGGCACAACCCCCTTGGGTACAGGTCTGCTAAGCTACCTATCCTAGAACGTCCACCTCTTCTCCGGTGCAAACCCTTTGATCTGTCTCTACCCCCTGCTGGGGTCTCAGCAACGATCTGATGGGCTTTCAGCCCCATGGAGGTCCGAACTAATCATCTCCCCATGTGTACCTGTCCATTGGGTATGGTCCTGCACATCAACAAATACGCCCTCCATGGGCTCATAAGTCACAAGGATCATGGCAATGTCAATCACATCTAATCATCAAGTTTATTAAACATGTGCATAAAACCCCTTTTACTTGGAAAAGTGCTCAAAGACATTATACTAATCTACAAGCCAAGTTTCGAGGAAGTGACAGGGTGTCCTATTGGGCTAACGCTCACTGGATGTAGGGTGTTTCCGAGAGAGATCAAATCTAAGCCATGTGAGTGGGTGAAGTGGATATGGGATGCATGGGCAAGGGGTGCAGTGATAGCAGGGAAATGCATGGCTTACCTGTGGGTGCCTCTGTAGAGGGTGAGCTGCACCTGTCATGGATGCAAATGTTTCCAAGCCCATTCATGCCTTTTGTCTTTTTCTTATTCCTTTTTCTTCAAGAAGCTAGTTAAGGGA
>JASDQU011375877.1:11608-24350 GCA_032191745.1 Picea mariana
CATCTTGAGGTTTCATTCTTGTCTTTTATCTTTTGCCAACTACTTTTACCCTCTGGGCCTTTATCCCCTTCTTCCCACAAGGTAAGGTACAACCCTTAAATATTTGGCCAACCCAATGCCCAGACCAGTGTAATGGGATGGATGAGCGAGAGAATGATGGAAAGTGGTAAGTATGGTGGGAGCGGACGATGGCTTCTCATGAACCCCCCCAGTGGTAACTCAAAACCTATAGGCACAAGCTTACTAGGGCATCCTGTCATACCCCCAGATATGGTCAAGTGGATAAGTATAAGATCCAAGCACCCGTTAGAAACAAAAAGAATTGAATGCACATATTCAAATGTTTTGAGGATTAGAGTGACACATACCATGATGCCCGGACTCATTACCTCATGGAGCAAGATCCACTTCTGCTACAGGACCAGGCTGAGGTGATGGATGTTGCTGCTGCTGACAAAGTGGAGGCGCTGAAGGAAAAAGATGGGACCCCCAGGGCCATGCTCAATTCGATCTGGCTCTCGGTACTCCATGTCTAGGACCTGTGGGCCTCGAGACATAATCTCCTTAGTTATCCCTAAACTGGGGGATAACAGTCACTTAGTCTAGGATTCGCACTTAACTCAACAACTTAATTAATCCTAATCAATCCACTTAACCTTGGGCAATCTACTGTGGGATATCTTTATGGTTTATGCTTAAGCTACATTGCAAGCACTTCACTTTTATATTTTACATGCAATTTCACTTTAAGCATTTTGTGGGTTTAACTAAGTGAGCTTAAGTTGTGCATTAGCCCTTGGAGGCCTATTCCAACGCTTTAATTTTGAGTTTAAGTTGTATTTTGATGTGATTGGTCTCCTTCCTTGAAATTGTGCATCCTTTGGAGGCTTCTTCATTGCTTGGATCTTGTGGTTGTATATGCCAGTGAAACTTCCCCTTGAGTTGTGCATCCTTTGGAGGCACTCTTGTTTGGGATAGTTGGCTTGATTTGTTGTGGTTGTACTTTCCTTTGAGCATCTTCTTTACCTGCACATTCAAGTTTCTTTACAAGTTAGTTGCAAGTTAGTTGCTTTGTTTTGTATAATTTGTATCTATTGTATCTTCATTGTTGTATTTCTTAGTTTACACTTTAACTTTGTAGATAGTTGTTGCTTTAATTCTTTGTATCTAGTCTTAATTGTAAATCTTGTATCTAGTTTTATTTTGTAAATATGGTTGTAATCTTTGTAAAATCTAAACTCCCTTAAACATAGTTGACCCCTTGCCCAATCTTAGGCACTAGTCTTAGTTACCTTAAGGAAAGGACTTCTTTTGCATCTCTAATCTTGCACTTTGCATTGTTGCTTTTGCATATAGGCTAGATCCCCAAACCTTTAATCAACTAAAATGAACTCCTAGAATTAACTTTTAAATTCACATAGTAACTAGGGCCTAGCCCCCTTGGCTTTCCCTAGGAGTAAGCCTAGACGGAAGAGGTTCAAGTCGAGGTGACAGTGGGCTTTCAAGTTTCAACCTAGGCATTGTGCCTCCAAGGACACACTAAGTGGGGTGGACTTAGCCCATGTTTGCAAGTGTGTATAAGGACGGAAACACATTGTTCACTCTTGAGATTGGAGTGAAGGAGAAGAAGAGAGGAAGAGGACTTGGGCACATTCCTTGAGGAGGAGAAGAGCGCATGAGGTCAAGGGTTTGGAGGAGAAGCCATTGTTGAGGGTGCATGCTTCCTTGAGGAGCATTCATGGAGGTTGGGTGCAAGTGTTGAAGCAAGAGCGCATTCAAGTGAGGAGGTGCAGAAACTAGAGGATGGGCACATCCAAAGAGAGGAGGCGCGTCTAGCTTGTGAGAGGGTGCATCCTAGAGGTGAGGTGCACATACTTGGAGTGGGCGCACTCTTGTGTATAGAGGGTGCACTATTTTGTGAGGGCGCACTTGTTGGTGTGGGTTGCAAGCCAAGGAGTAAGGCCAATTGTGAAGCAAGGGGCGCACCATAGTATTGAGCACTTTCTCCAATGCAAGGGGCGCAAGTCTACATCAAAGCTAGGCAAAGGAAAGGCAAGGGCTAAAGCAAGGCATAGCTAGAGGAAGAGGCGCACCAAGGCAAAGGGCACACACTTCTAAGGCTATCAAGCACAAATAAATAAAGAACTCCAAAGCATCTTGAGAGGAGTTGCTACTGTATTAGGTTCTTTTGTTGTATTTCTTTGTTCTAGCTCTTACCTTGAGATCTCCATATATATATATATATATATATATCTTACTGGTTTTCCCCATGGGGGTTTTTCTAGGATCATGTTGACCAAAAACACATGTACATTTGTCATGTTTTCTTAGTATTTTCAGCTTGTAGTTGTTAAAGATTCTAGAGGTGTGTTTGATGTTTAATGCATGTTAAAGAAGGCTAACTTGGATAGCAAAACCTTCCATAATTAAACCTTATAACATGTGCCATTAAAGAGCATCAAACCAAAGCTTGTGGGCAGATTTCAGAATGGTAATGTTCAGATCTGATGGGCTGTTTTGGACAGCAAGAAAACTGTCCTAAACAGTGAAAAAAACAGTTTGAAAGTACCTAGACTTACTGCCCAACAAGAGGTCATATGACAGGCCTGTTGGGCAGCCTATAGGACCTCAAATTTCTTCAAGGGGGGCCATAGGCTTGGCTAATATTGCTATAGGATCCCTTGAGGTCAACAGGGAAGCCTCCCTTCTGTTGGACCCGTCCTTCACTAAAACGAGGGAAGTACTTGTCTAGGTGACAGTGGCATCTACTTCCAATTGTTACACGAGTTTAGCATCTTGTGAAGGCTTTGCACAAGTGCCAAATTCTGTGATAACAATGCCAAAGCTGACATTCTCCATACACTTAAGGACAATTTGGTCTCCATACACTTAAGGACAATTTGGTCTTGGATCAAAATAGAATGAAGCAGCAGGCAGGTCAGCAGTGCTCGGAGCACTACTTTGAAGAAGGGTATCGGGTGTTTTTGTGTCTCCATCCCTATAAGAAAATATCTCTTAAGGAAAAGAACCACCAGAACCTAGCACCCATGTTCTATGGCAATTATCAAATCCTCTAGTGCATTGGATAGGTTGCATATAGAATGGCTCTCCTAACACACTCCATGATCCACCTAGTATTTCATGTGTCCTGTTTGAAGAAAGTGGTGCTGGGGGATTTTCGTGTTTATACCATTCTCTCTGAACTTGATGAAGAGGGCTCCATTTGGTTAAATCCAGAGGCAGTACTGGGCAAACAAAGGTATCAACCGCGCTAGCGCATTATCCATGAAGTCTTGATACAGTGGAAGGATACGCAGCCCGAAGATGCCATCTAGAAACCAACAGAGATTTTAAAACAGGATCCACACCTCTAGCCCCGAGGACAAAGCTGCTTTTGAAGGAGGAAGGCAAGTTAGGGTCCTATCCCAACCTCCCTAATTGTGGGTACTTAGGAATCAGCAAATTAATCTGCAACGCCATCCTTTTTGAATAAGGCCCACAAGGTAGTTGGTGCGTGGTTAATTAATGTAAAAGGGTCATCATTACGGAATAAGAACCGCTAGGTAGTTGGTACTCATTAATGTTGGGGCCACCAGTGGTTAGGGTATGAGTAGTGAGAAACTATTTATAGAGGTAGGAAGCTATGTAATGTTTTCACAACTTATTATGATTGTATTGGAGCTCTGCTCATTTGGAGAGGTTGCCCCCTCGAAGAGGCCTGTGAACATTGCTCTCTTATTGGACTATCAATATAAGGGTTAACATTCTGTAGGTTCAGTACTATTTTTCTTCTTCTTTTACTTCTGCAATTTATATTTTTTCTGATATTGCTCTTAATTCTGTCTCTGCTATATAAGTACACTACATTTTCTAACCCTCTTCATTAACAGTTTTAGATTTAATGCATAGGCTGTCATTTGGAGAGATGTGTTCATCCTATCTGACCAACATCATATAATATATTGGATTTCTCTAGTATAAAACTTGAAAGTGGATCCCTCTCACAAATGATAGATTTCACAGGAATGAACATGTAGCAAAATGTCTCATAAATCTCTTTGAGACTAGGAGAATTTGTGTCAGCATAACAAATGCCTCCATCATTGGTGTACTGAATGCAACCACATGCTTGCAATATATTTACCATTGATCATTCTACACCTATGTTTTACATTTTTGTCCTCGTATATCTTTCATTTCCCCACCTAGAACAATCGTAAGATACTATAGCAAATTGCAATGCCTTTTGCACCTAAATCATCCTCTCTAATAATATGAACCAATTGGTATTTTTGCATTTCTACAGGCTCAAAGAACTTTTCCGAGAACAATAACAATAAATAACTAGGAATGTATGGTGTTCAGATACCAACGTGTCCACATCCCTAGCTGCCATAATTAGTTCAATATCTAATTAATCCTACCAATGTCTTTCGATTCATTGATTAGTGCAAGCACACAACATGGGGCCCAATAAATATGTTTGTACCTGCTGTGGACCAATAACCCAAACACAATAAATGTGAGTTGCATCACTGACCACTTACACTACATTGAAGAGCAGATGTGGTATTAAAAAAAAAATGCTGTAAATATACTCTATGCAGAAATGTTTGAAATGAGCATAATACCCGCAATGGAAAAATACTCGCATACAAGCAAAAACATAAGAGGACTAGTATGCAAGCATAAGAGAAGAAAAATGCCATAACTGTACAGATATGATACTCTTCATTGTGTTATTTATTTATAGATTTACAAAAATTGTTGGAGAATGATTAAGTTTGAACAAGTCCCCAATGAGTTATGTAAAATGAGATTTAAAAAAATAAAATGAAAAGGGTAGTTTACAATATAATACGCACTCTAACTAAGACCACTAGGAACTTATGGACCATGTCTCATCAACTCTACCCCACTGAAATGAAATCGTCCTCAATTTCTGCTAATGTTGTCCGCAGTCCAGCAAAGGACAGCATAGACTGTCGGGTCTAACAGTTGGCTGGAATGTTCCAATGGAAAACTGGGAGGTGAACCTCTGCGGAAATGTGACATGTTGCAACAGCTGGTGTTTGGCAAGAAGTAATGACCTCCCCATTGAAGAGTGTAATGTTCCCATTTTTGGATTCCCTTATTATGCAGTGAGATTCACTTCAAGAGGCTTGAGTCCACCAGGTCAGATGGGTGAGACTATGACATTAGAAGGATCAGAGGGTTTGGAGGAGTTTTGTGGGGCCCAGCTTGGTTTATTTACCTTTATTCATCATCGGGATCCATTATGCACAGCTTGTCTTTGGTTTCATTGCATTCCGACGATTTCCTTAATTTTGAGTTATAATGGAGCATATTTTAATTAAATTCACTAAGGAGGTCATTTTGAGCATAATACTTGAAGAAACCCCTTAGTGTAATAGCTCATCGGAATCGGGAGGAAAAGCTCTATAGAATAACATGATGAAAAGTGACTTTCAATAGCCAGAGAAGCCAAAAGGGAAAATTAATCACTTTTAAGAGGAAAAAAGGTCAATTAATTGATAAAGTGATTTTATAAAGAAATATTAAAAAGAAAATTAAAAGTCACTTGGAGAGAAAAGGTGAACAAGAGTATAAAAGAGAGATAGGGGCTTCTATTCTCTCATTATGTTGATTGATATTTTGATGCCTGGCCTCTTGGCTAGAGAGCTCAAGTTACTTGAGGGTTCTGAGGGTTTTGGAACCATTATGGGCCAATAAAATGGTTGTTGTATTACTTATATCAGATCTGGAAATTACTGTACGTTGGACAGCCAAATGCATATTAAATAAAGCACGGATTCGAGGTACTATCTTATGGTTTTTAATAGCTATTAGTTTCTGATTTATTTGGTTATCATTGCATGTGTTTTCCTTATGTATTACATGAAGAAATATGGGCCTAAATACATCAAAAAATACACTTAAATGAATACTACAGCCATTGCACACAGAGTACAAAATGTTTAAACCAACCAACATATAGAAAACATAACAGCCATCAATTATATATAGCAGCCCACAATCAGGGAGTTATGAGGTAGAAATTATTTCAAAAGTCATGCTAACACATCAAAAAACCTCATCAAAGTCGGGACAGCAAGAAGAAGGCATTTGCTAAGGAAAATAGAACATATCGTCAAAGTGTTTGACAAATGTTCTCAACCAGTTAGATCTGATTTTTATATCAGATTTGGTTGGGAGCATTACAATGGTATCAGAGCGAAATTCTTTCACCAGCCTATGATAAATATTGATGATCTAGAGGAGAAATGTATTTTGCAGAGGAGATCATATATTGTGATGAGGAATATCAAGACCTTAGTGAGATATTCAGGGCTCAAGTAACATTCCAACAGTTTGTATCCATCAAAATGTTAGAAATAATAGATGTGCTCATTTAACCATAGACAATATAGCAATATTGTCACCCAACCATAGGCCGAAGCCACCCCCGAGCACCTTAACTTTGACAGAGAATGATTCTGGAAGCAAACCCTAGGCCTAATAGCCAATCAATGTAGCGTACCTCTCTCTAGAGCAAGCATACAGGGCAGAAATTCCAAACCATAACCAATAGAAAGTCCAAGCCTAAATCGAGAATACAGATTGCAGTAGCTACAGTTGCAGAAATGTACAGTAGCAATAGTTGCAGCTACTCTCCAGACTTGCGCACTTACCCAGTTTCTGTAGTGCACACTTGTACATTTCTGCAGTTGCGAGCTGTGTGTACCAAATAATATCTGGCTTCCTATATTTATATTGTTTTTCCTGAGTTGTCTGGGCCGACTTCTCATTCTGGAGGCTAAATACTTAATATTAAATATTTCCTTGAGTCGACTTGTCTTCTAAGGTTATGTTCAATGCTTTAGGGTTTCTTCTTGCTTCCCGGAATATTCTATTCTCGTCAGGGTTACACGTGGAGGTAAATACCTCCCGCAGCTACCATAATATCAGCACTCTCTCCTAGCTAGGGAGGTATTGAAGGCAATGGTCTTGAGCACAAACATACCATTCAACCGGTAGCATCATCATAGCCGTACAGACTATCCTGGAAAGTGTTTGATGAAAGTTCTCAACCAGTTAGACCTGATTTTTATAGCAGATTTGGTTGGGAACATTACGAAGAGTCATATTTACATAGGCAATTGAAGGTTAGGTGCAAAGGTTATAATCTGTAGATCCATGTGGGGAGGGGAAACATGAAAAGGGGGTTCCTGAGAAAGAGGCAATGTCATGTACTTCATATCTGCAGTGTTGGCGGTAGGCACAGAGATAGGGTGAGGAATCGCATGTGGATGTGATGTTTGGAGTGGCAACTCCCTGCTGAAGTCTGAAGCTTGTGGGAAAGGTTGAGGCGTGATGGGAAGGAGCACACTGGTACAGTACTTACAATTCTGAATTTGATGAGATTGACTTGCTTAATAGCTTGCCACTCCGACTGACAGGGAGAAGATGTGAACTGGTAGCTTTCACCATCCTTATGAAGTCTATAGGTGTTGAACAACTCATCATACTATGCCCTCTTGTCAAACTGGAAAGGTTTGCCAAGAAGTAGGTCACAACAATGCAATAGAGTAATATAATAGTCAACTATATCGATGAAAGGTCTTATGGAACAAATGACAAAACACCTACATATGATAGGTGTGAACAAACTTGCTCCCTTTCCCATCCAAGATGATATGGTTGTGGATGTGGTGTGGTAGGTTGGAGTGAATCTGCCAATTGTCAAGAAACCAGATTATTTTCACGCGATTGTCCATGATGTGTCTGCATTTTTGCCTGATCTAGGAACTGTGAGTGAAGAGAGCTTCTTGCTCAAGATCAGTATAATACTGATCCAGGAGGACAAACAAAGTGTTGGAGGAACAGAAATCATAGAAGGTTGGAGTAACTGCAATCATGGAGCTTAGATTCCTCTTTCTATTCCTCAGAAACAGGTTCATTGATAACGTATTGTAGCTAAGGAGGGCCTTGGCCTTTTTGTCCTACAAGGTGCAACATTCATCATCAAAATACCCTATCGTTGATGATAAAAGAAATATTTCCACTTCCCTTGCCCAATAGAACTAGATGTCACAAGACCAAACCCAATGGTGGTTGAGAGATTAGGGGAAGTAAAGCCCTTTGTGTGCAAGGGTTGTAGCAGTGGTTGGGTAGGTTGGGTAGCCTTAGCCTC
This sequence comes from Picea mariana, assembly GCA_032191745.1. Taxonomy (NCBI): domain Eukaryota; kingdom Viridiplantae; phylum Streptophyta; class Pinopsida; order Pinales; family Pinaceae; genus Picea; species Picea mariana. The sequence continues at coordinate 19,803 of JASDQU011375877.1, forward strand.
AATTATGAAAACTACTTGGAAGGCATGATCCAATGAGTAGATTGACAAGAGTTCTATTTTTGTTACAATGTGAGGAAACAAACTAGAAATGAACTTGACATCGTGTTTGTGAAATCCCTTACCATAAGTTTGATGGATAGTCTGTTGAAGTCCTTGATGAATTGTTGGACTAAATGTCCAAGAGTACGTCGAAAACACAGTCACTATGTCAACCTTGCACCTTTGAACCCTAATTTGGTCGAACCACTTACAACCAATGTCTTTGAAATCATCCCAAGTGTTGATCAAAGGTTTAATTGGAGTTTGCAAGGTGTTGGTTCTGTGTTAGTTAACATGTGAGGGATTCTTCTTCCATTTGACCTCAGCTGCAAGCATTTTTTGAGTGTCTATCAGAGTAGGTTGAGTTTTGAAGTAAGCTTCCACACTACGAATCCAAGAGTTGAGCCTCTCCCCATTTAGCTATGTCAGTACAAAACAATGTTGGGCAATGGGGGATACCGATGAGAAATTGGTTGATGCTATGGCTAGTGTTTCAAGGTCTGTTGGAGGGCATGTTATTGATTGGTGATGAGTTGTTGGAATATACTCCTCATATCTTGCATCATTTTTCTCTAAAACACCTTTTGTTTTTGGATTTGATATTATTGCTGAGTAACAAGGGTTTCCAGCAAGAGATGATCCTGTGTTTGTTCAACCAAGATTTGGGCAAGGTTGGAGTCCTACAAGTTTTCAAAGTCAATAGAGGTTTCAAGGAGGCATGACGTAACATTGAGGCCACTATTTTGGGAAACAAGAGCAAAACAAAAGAAGGAAGTGGAAGTGTGAAGTGCCAATTTCCATAAACCCCGGAAGCAAACTGTCCCAAGAGCATTTTTTATATAATATATATTTTGATGCATATATATTAAAAAAAGCAATGCAAAATGTCAAGTTAGTTGCATAAAATATGAAAACATAAACTTTTGTGCTAATTGTAGACAAATACTACATTTTTAAGAAGCTAGCATTATAATCTATAGTAGATTAATGATAATCATTACAGCATCAACCATTTAGTACATAGATAACATCAACCATATAGCAGTTATAACATTGTCATCAAATTATCAAGTTCTAGTGTTACAAATATCGCAAAAATATCAGCCATATCGCGAGATTTCTAAGGCGGCAATATTATCGCCTCAAAATATCGCGATATTTTTTAGAAGTTAGGAAAATATTGCAATTTTTTAAAATATCGTAATATATTCCTAAAATATTGTGAATCAAAGAAATGTGTCCCTAGGTTAGCGTCACTGGCCCTTTAAGATCCTATTTTTAGTTTTTTTACCTCATTTAGAAAAACAAAGGCAGGGTATTGAGAGCAAAGGAGTTTCTCATTGTCTTTCATGAAGCTAAGGAGGGGAAATCAAGTCTTTTCATCACCATTAGGAGGGCTATTGTGGAGTGGGGATTGATTATAATTTACTATTTCCATATTCCTAGGCATGTATAAATATTTAAGCTTGCATTTTGTTTGTTTTTCAAGATTTAGGATAGGGTTTAAAATATCCATTAGATTTTCCTTTTTTAGTCGACTTCTAATGGGAGATCTAATGCTTATCTACGTCGTATTTTTTATTTCCAGCATTCTTTTGTGTTGATTTCCATTTCTTCTTGTGCCTGAGGTTTAATCAATGTCCTACAAAAATGTCGAAGACATTGGACCCACTATGGGAATGCGGTGAACCACTTGACCTTCATAATCTATGGAGGTTATGATGTTATTTATTAGCAGATTGAAAGATACAGAGCCAAAATCACATATTTTACCTAGATTTACTGCAGAAAAGACAATTTGCAACCACAATAACCAAATAAAGAACCAGAATAGCACTAAAATGTTATACATTAATTACTAGAAGCAATGGTCACTTGCCTCTTCAAGGGGGCAACCTCCAATTGAACAGAGCTCCGATTACAAATAACTTCAAAAGACATCTCATTACATTGATTCTACATCTTTATATAGTACTTTCTACCTCCTAGGAACTTTCTACTAGGCGGAACCTTCTAGTAAGCTTTCTTACATTTATTTCTTGCACACTACTACATGGGCCTTATTTACTAGATATGACCTCCATACATAGCAACATATCTATCTACTTACGGGGTTAGGGAGGTTAGGACCCTAACATGCCTTCCCCCTTAAAAAGCAACATTGTCCTCAAGGCTGGAGATGAGAGAATCGCTAAAGATTGCCAGTTCCCATCTGGAATCCTTGAGCTATATATCCTTCCATTGTATCAGGACCTCCTGGATAGTGCATTGGCAGAGACGACACTCTCTTTTGTGAAGGACGGTATCAAACTGCAACTAAATGGAACCTTCCTCATCCAATTCGAGAAGGATAGTTTGAATACGGCAATTAGATCCAACCACTTTCTTTAAGCAAGAGACATGAAAGATTAGATGGATTTTAGAGTGGCTCGGAAGTTCCAATTTGTAAGCCACCGGACCAATATGTTTGAGGACCTTATAGGGGTCATAAAACTTTGGAGCAAGCTTCTAGTGGTGGTTGTCTTTGACAGAGGTTTGTTTATAAGGCTACAAATGAAGGAACACATAATCCCCTTCTTTAAAACAGTGCTGGGAGCAATGTTGATTGACCAAACTATCTTTGAGAGTGCAAAGAATGTCAGCCCAAGTTGTGAGGTTTTTGTCAACCTTTTGTACCTTCGCGACTCCTGGTAAGTAGGATTGCATTAATGGGGTCTTTTGGCCATAGACAGCCTCAAAGGGGGTCATGCGAGTGGCACCATGATAAGTTGTATCGTACCACCATTCTACTAGGGGTGACCACTAAACCCATTGGGACTGACATTCTAAAGTAAAGCACCACATATAGGCTTCCAAACACTTGTTGGGAACTTCAGTTTAACCATCAATATGGGGGTGACAAGTGGTGCTAAGATGCAATTGATTTCCCTAGAGCCTAAACAATTCTTGCTAGAAATTGCTAGTGAAAGTGGGATCAAGGTTCATTACAATAGATTGTGTCATACAAGCCTATAAAAAGTCTATCTCTCTCCATTTGTAGTTATGGTTGGATTTGTGAGGAGTCTCTCTTCTTGGAGACTCGTTGTATATCTTTTGGAAGACATAATGGAAAGTTCAAGGGTTCTCTCTATTCATATGTGGAGTTTGTTGTCATTTCTAATTGTTGTTGTTGATGTTAGAAGTTACTTGCAAAGAACATGCTTGAGAGGCCAAGACAGAAGCGTATATTTACCATGTTGGAAGGGTTTAATGTGAGGGTTCTTCCCTTTTTAATCTCCTTTGATGTCTCATTTCTGAATGTGTTATCTTACATCTATCATCTTTTAAGAGTTGTTGGGTTAACACTTAATTGTAGGATGCACCCTCGTAATGTTGTTTGAGTGTAGCACCTTTACGGTCCCCTACAAGTTCATTTCTACATCATTTAATAACAAACTAAGGCTTATAGTGGCATAGCTCTATTTGTCTTAATCATTTACAAATTGCTCTCTTAGTCTAGCCCCTGGACTACATTTTCCCTACATCGGATAGGCACAAGTCCCTTGTCCTCCATCAACCTATTTATTCTCACCCTAGTGGAAAAACTCGGCAATGGCAAAAACTCAGCAAGGGTCCTGAAAACATCGCCTCGACAAAACTCGGAAAAACTCAGCAAACATTAAAAAATACATAATTTATTCATTTTTTTTTCAAAATTTTAAACATTTTTCAATATATAAAGCAACAACAACATCATATAAACAGATAGGCACATAAATATGAAGAAAGAACCGATATATATTATATAGTGGATGCCAAACAAAAACCGATACATCAAAGTCATTATTGAAAGTCTGAAATCAATACAAAATGACATCAATGATCACATATATAAATGTATATGTCCCAAAACTAGCAACTAGCTATGTGGTATCAAATTATCAATGCCCTCTCCCCCTTTTACGAGAAATAATCCGGTGTTGTTTGCCAGGCCTTGAACTAGAGGCAGAAGGTCCTAGTCGAACATCAATGCTGGATGGAGGACTAGCAACTCCAATATGTGTAGAAAGTGGTGTTCCACTTTCAACTAGCTCATCATCCTCCATGGTGTATGGATGAATCTCTTCCTCCTCCTCCTCCTCCTCCTCCTGCTGGTGTTATTGCTCCTGGTCCCCTTCCTCTAACCATGCAAGTGCCTCATCCAAGAGAGGCACCTCAATCTCCACCCTCCACTTAGACAATATATCAATATTGTCCAAAGAAATGGCATACTTCTGGCTCTTTCTCTATCTATCTCATCCAAAGTCGGAGATTGTAGTGGACGTACACCAAGTCATTAAGACGTGGGAATGTCAACCTGTAGGAGAGTCATAAAAGACTTGATGAGTGTTGAGGGTTATAAATTTAAATTACAATGCCCGCAGGGGTGTAGACCGATTGGCAAGTCCGTGTAAATGGCAGGAACTATGTAAAAAGGAGGTCTCAAGGTCGATTCTCACCCCGCTTTACCCGGAAGGCGTGCTTGCGGGA
>JASDQU011375880.1:10242-22171 GCA_032191745.1 Picea mariana
ACTCATACCATTATACAAGAAAAAACCTTGGGTCCATTACCCAAGCCTTTGTGTTATCGAAATTCACTACTAGACTTTCTCCAAGGGTTGACATAAATCTACAATATCAGTCTCCAATGGTTGAAATCAATGACAACCAACAATACATACCAACTATCCATCAACCTAAGCCAATTTTTTGATAGGATATAGTGCAACGAATGTATAAACGCATTTTCCACTTACAATACAAAAATCAATCCAATGATTCCAAGAACCATGTTATATCTAAACTACAAGAAGCATTTTCAGAGCAATGGTCAATAAGAGCTATCAAACTTGCAATAGAAATTTCATACAACAACAACAACAACAACAAAAGAATCATTCAAAAAGTAATATTCCTAATTTTGTTTTTCTAGAATATGTATATATTACTACAAAGAATTCATTTATTAATATCAATTTTCTTATATTTAGTTTTCATATATCAATATAAAATAATTTATTGTCATGTAACTTTTTTCAGGAAGATTATGAAAATCACAAAGGATCAACGAGATGATATCCGAAATATTCCAGTAGGAATGTCCAAAAAAGTGTACAAGGATATGGTCAAAGAAACATAATTGCATTGCAGGAGGAGCCATCTCAACAACAACGTGCTTCAAATGTATGAAATCATTGGATTTTTATATTAAATACATATAAATAAGTAATTTACCATTAAATATTAATTTTCAAGTATTTTCTTGTAGAAAAGAAAACAAAATGTAACCCATTCAGCACATAAAACAAGACAACAAGGAAGAAAAGGGTTGATAATAAAGTTTGTGAGTAATTGGTATTTCCTTATAACAACTTAAGATTTCATTTTTGTATAATTTAAGTTGTTTTACAACCTCTATCTTTGAATGTCTTCAAACATGTGCTAACATACAAATAAGAGCCATCGGAAGAATTGATTGACATTGGGTTAAGTATGGGTTGTGATTATATGTTGGCATATCAAATTAATTGTTGAATTTGTAAGTATCTATGTTGTTTTACTTCTCTCATTTTATAATTAATGGAACAAAAAATTTATTTTATATTAAATCTATGATTTATTATGGGGCATAAAACTTGTAGGAAACGAAACATGGAAATGTGCCAACATAAGAGTTGTTGACAAAAGGCACGAGATTTGGTTTGGAAAAAATCTGCATCTCATGACTCAGTTCTTTTTACAGTACGTTGCTTTTCAATTTACATTCATGTATATTATTTATTTCAATTTTCATTATTCTCACCCATGTAGATATACTTATTACACTTTAATTTTAATTTTGTAGATGGAACTTGAAGAAGATGAAAACAATCGAAGAAATAAAAAAAACTATTCAGCCAAATAACCCAAGTCATGGAAGTAGCTCGAGCACTGACAACAGTTCTAGGGAAGAATGATGATCAATACATTTGGATATCAATGCAAGCTGTTGTATTTTTTGAAATAATTGTCTGTGAAAATCAGACATTTTTTTAAATGTAATGGACATAGTATCCCAATTGAAAGACAAGGGGTTACCAATACGTGTCCCATTTTGTATGACAAAGATCCTCTTATTCATATATAATAAAATATGTTTTATTTTATTCTATTTTGTTTTCCAATGTTGCTATGAAATGCTACATCGTTGATTAAATATATGGATGATTAAATATTATAATGAAGAGATGTGAAATATGATGATACAACAAATTAATCCAAACATCATATCCAAATGCACTACTCAAAATTTAATTTATATGAATACTATTATAATATATATGTCAATTTTTTTTATGAACAATGGAATTAAAAAATAACAATAATTGCACTGTCATAGGTCGATGTTTCTAAAAAGATAAAATGAACACCGATGCGTTTAATATTAAAAAACACTAGTGTTGTAATAAATTGTACACCGATGTTGAAATAAATTGGACATCGGTGCTGGTATACAATGAAACAACACTGATCGTAATACTATTTTAACAACAATAATTATAATAATAAAAATCGGGCTTCCTATGCATTTAATTAAAACACTGCACCAGTGCTTCTATATCATACTTCCACATCGATGCATTCTAAATTTCATGCACTGGTCGGGTTTGCCTTGTAATGCATCGGTGCATGGTATCATAGATTCGACTAGTGCATTGTTATTATTAAAGCATCAATGCATTATTATTTAGAAGAGCATCGATGCCCCAATATTTTTTTGACTACCCAGATACTTTCAGTGAAATGTAAGCATCGGTGGTTATGTATCAGAATTCCACATCGGTGCATTCTAAATTTCATGCATCGGTCAGGTTTTCCTTGTAATGCATTGGTGCATGGTATCATAGATTCTATTGAAACACACTGACACTAAGAGGGGGGGTGAATCAGTGTCATGAACTTTTGGATAATTTTCACACTTTCTTGGATTACTTAAATTAACTGAATGACATATATGTATTTCAATTACTTATTCATAAATATATATAATAGTTATAAAAACACAAATCATATAAAGAGGGATAAATACCATATATTTATTAAACTTGAATAAGTACATATGATACCAATCATCAAACTATTCAACACCAACTGAATAACATAGATACATCTCTCAGATACAATACCCAACTTGTAGTTCTCAGATCCAACTGAGAAGTGAGGAATCCAACCCTCATAACAATACCCAACTTGTAGACATACACCAACCTGACAAAAAATGAATTTTCATTCAATCCATTGTATTTATATTTGATTCACTGAGATACTTCTTTTTCCAACACAAGATTTTGTTTATATAGCCATTTCAAAAGGTGTGATATTGAAACATTGTGTCTTTTAATAATAAACCATTGTGTATTTTAAATAATAAACCATTGTACTATTTATATAGTTTAGTCAAGTTCATTTTTAAAAGACACGACTATTATTAAATAACAATTGATTTTTCCCCCTTTTTAATTTTTAATTAACTTTTTAATTTACCATGGATCAATACCACCATGGTTTGCAAATACCATGTGCACTTTTACTTCCACCATTTTTCTTTAATCCAATTTTACTTTTATCTTTTTAATCCAATTTTACTTTACCTTTTTACTTTATTTCACTTTCATGTTCATTTTTACGTAAAATCTGTTTCCACTTAACTTTTTCCACTTTTGTATTTATACTCCATATAGTAATATTTATATTAATATTCCCCATTAATAATTAATCCAATGTATCATATTGTAGCTTTCATGTTTTCCTTGTTCCATTAACTTTCAAGCGCTATATTTTTTTGAATTGTGTTAGAACTTTCCAATCTTACTTCCTTTTTTATCATTTAATTCACATTGTTCTTTTTCAAAACATATTCTTCCAAATTTTCCGACTTCCATCAATCTATAGGATTGGAGTCGATTAGATATACCTATCTTCGACTCGACCCATCAATATGCAGGCTTGCAGTCGGTCAAATTGTCTTCGACTTGCATTCGGTCAACTTGTTTTCGACTCATCTTGTCGGTCGAATTATCTTCGACTCATCTTGTCAGTCGACTTGTCTTCGAATCCAGTCGGTCAACCTGTTTTGCAGTCGGTCGAGTTGTCTTCGAGCTACATTGGATCAATTCCCATCTCAATTTCCAGATATTCGAACTCATTGTTGTTTGAATTGACTCGACTTGTGACTCGATGGTATCTATGTTTCCTCATCAAACATCCACCATTAACATTCTCACCATCATAACTTGTTAAGGGGAATTATTTTGTTCCTTCCTTTTCATTAACCTTATCAGCATTAACAAATCATATCTCTTCATTGCCTTATTTAATTAAAATCTTATGAATTGTCTCTCTTTAACCTCTTCCTCAAATTGAATATACTAAGTGTCTTCTAATTCACTTATACATGTGAATATTCCTTTGTCTCTTCTATGGAATCTTTTTTAATTAAGATCGTCTGAATCACTTATGCCTCAAGGTGATCTTCCTCTTCCTCTGATTTTATTATATCATTCTATAATTTTTCCTCAGATAAGATATTATGAATTATCTTATTGAGTTACTTCCTTGGACACTACTTTAATTAAAATCTTCATAATTGTATCTCTTTGGTCTCTTCCTAAAATCCAATTAGTTTGTTAGTTCCGACAAACCTCCCGCTAACTCATTGAACTTAAAATAGCATTCAATTGTGTTTCATAATACTTGTGCATCTATATTTTCCATCGCATATTTTCAGCAAGTATCGACTCCTTCTTTTCATGCGAGATCCCCAACGGACTCGAGAATACAGTTAACAGAATTGTACCAATACTTTGTGTCCACCTCTTAGACTTTAGTCAAACCATTAAGTTTCCTTTCTATATCAATGCGCAGAATAACCGCGATCTTTTATTTGATTTGTGCGAGATGACTATAGCCATAGATCTCTTCGTGCATCTTCTAAAAATGGTGGATCATATGCTAACGTTATATAGATACTTGTGGCACTCTATTGTACTAACACATGGACACCATGAATCAACCAGTGCAGCTTCTAAAATGTCCAAATCCATTTGACATGTGGCATCAGTTTAGGATGACACATGGCATGCTCATAGACTTCTACATCATCATTCACTTTTCCATGTCACCATTATCATTCGATGACAACATTGTCATGACTTATAGTTTATCCTTTGATACCACTCATCCAACATTTCTTGTTATTTCTTAACTGTCCATGTTTGACTACTGTCCATGTTTGACTATTGTCCATGTTTGATTCATGTTGCCATCAATGACAACACATAGTCAATAATACCAACAAATTCAACCAGTGCATTGTTATTATTAAAGCACCGGTGCATTATTATTTAGAAGAGCATTGATGCCCCAATAGTTTTTTGACTACCCCAGTGCTTTCAGTGAAATGTAAGCATCGGTGCTTTAATTTTGAGAATAAACCGATGCGTATACACCATGAAGCATACCTCCTAGAAAAACATCTACTAAAACCTTCAGTCACCCATAGTTTTTTAGTTATAGTGATGTTCCATTATAATCTTCGCAAAAACATCCACTACCAAAAATGGATGTTTTAGCAGAGGTTCTTTTGACAATTTTTACAATTTTGTAACACTAAAAACCTCTACTATAACCTCCACTGCAAGGTCTTTTCCTTGTATTGAAAGTATGCATAAAGTTGCGAGAAAAATTCATAAATTCCTATGGAAAGTGGGGAAATCAAACCATAAAAAGTTTCATTTGGTGAATTGGAACATCATTGGATCCTCCAAAGATCAATATGGCCTTGGCATCAAAGATCCTTTAATTATGAATATGGATTTGGGAGAAAAGATCCTTTGGATATTAATCTCTAGCAAGTTGGAATGGTGGAAGAAATTCCTCCTCAAAAAATACTTTCAAGGAAATCAGAAGTGTTGTTTGGACAATCCACTGGATAAAAAGAAGGGGTCATGTATTTGGAAATTAATTAGAGTTGTGGCACCTTTAATTCAATCCAAGCTTACTTGGTCTTGGGAAATGGCAAAATGATCAATATTTGGAGGGATAACATTATGGAGAATCCTCCAATTGACCTCAATCATGAACTTCTTCCTCTGAAATTCTAGATGGGAAGTCGGGGCCTTAATAATCTAATTGAGATATCGTCTTTGTCTAAAGATGGAGATTAATGGATTGTTTGGTCCTCAGTTTTTCCTCCATATAATCTAGCCCCTTTGGTCCCAACTCTTCTATCATCTCTCAAAGGTTGTGCTCCATTCAACCTCTCAATAATTAATAGTAGAGGCTAGGGTCAATTGGATTATACTATTAAATTGGGCTACGAATCCCAAATCATGTGTGTACCTCTCTCTCAATGCTCTAGTACATGGAAGCGTGTTTGGAAAAGAGATGGTCTACCCAATATCAACACCTTATGCTTAGTAATTGTTCATGGAAATCTATTAACTACAAAGAATCTTAAAAAATGGGGGATTCAAGGCCCCTCACAATGTTCTTTGTGTCATTTAGAGGCTCAACACCAACATCACATCTTTATTGATTTCATTTATACCAAGAAGATTTGGTAGTTTTCTTTTATAGAGATCAATCATGGGATTAGGGCCATGGATTCATGGAGAGATATGTTCACTTTATGGAATAAACATTACAGGGGTTCTTTCACAAATAAACTAGTTTTTAAGAGGGCTTAGCAAGCAATGCAAAAATTTATTTTTTGGAAAGTCTGGTTGGCCCATAACAAAGCTATATTTTAATAGGAATTAGTCAATCTCAATTTAATGGCTGAAAAATCACAAGGTCTAATGTCAAAATCCATCAAAGTTTTGGGAATGAAATGTTATATGGTGCATTTGCTTGAATGTGAGGAGAAATATTGGCTATAATACATCCTTATGGGAGAAGCTTTTCATTCAATGTCAATGCTCCTTCATCCCTCTCATCATTCTAATCATTAGATAAGAATGAAAGAGGAAGAATTCAAAGAGTGGGAAAAAATATCCAAAAAAATATATCCTCTTCTTTGATGGTGCGTCAAGAGGAAACCTAGGGGTGGCAAGTGTGGGCAGGATCATCCTTGATCCCAACAGGAAACAAGAACTGAATTATGAATGGGGTATTGGGAATACCACAAAAAACCATGCAAAGCCTTTATTCACTCCTCTAGGGATTAAAATCTATAAATTTATCTAGTGCAAGGACTTTGATATCCATTGGGGATTCATCTATAATTATTAGTTTAATGAAAAACTGGAAAACCCCATCAAATAGCAAGTTGTCTCATCTCATAGATGGACTCAAAAATGATCTTCTATAGTTTTAGGATATCAATTTTTTTCATGTTTCGAGGGGCCTAAATCAGTAAGAAATCAACCATGCCAATATGGTCTCAAGACTAAGTGAAGGAATCCTAAGAAAAAAAGGGGAAAACTTCTTCCAAGCTATCCCCTAGGAGCATGAATTATGTCATTGTTTTCATGCTGCCATGTTTCAAGCAATTTAGGACACGTATGTCATTTCACCAAAGCTAGTGTATAGTATGTATATGGAGGTGGGATGTAATGTACATCGTCCTCTTGGAATCCCCACACATGCCACTCTTAACTCATTGTCAGCATTTTGCAACCATGGGAATCTTAAACTAGGAGAAAGGTGGGATTATGGTTATGAGGATGACATTGAAGCAAACACTAGCGAGGATATTTTGTGGTTTCCATCCATGTTTCAACTATATATTCAAGTAAGCATTATTGATAAAGCATAGTTGGTTTATTCAATTGTTGGTAAAATAAAATTGGGGAAAAACATTATGGTTTAAAACTTAGTTTGTCACTGTTAGTATCCCTTTGCATCGGATTTAATTTGGATCTCTATGTCATCTAGCTTTGGGGATTTGTTTCATAGAAATAGTAGCAGGGGGATTGGATATCTCACCCTCTTAATTTTAGATAGTCTTCTTCTATGATTTGTTTTGAATTTCCAATTTCGGGTAATGAATGAGTATGTTGGGAAATAATAGCTGCCTTTAGAGTGGACCTTAAACTGGAAATTAGAGAACACTTTGGGCTTGTCTCTTCCGTGAGACTAGAAAATATTTGTTCACCTCTTTATGTTTGACAATATTAGGGATTCTTCTTGGGTGTTTCATTATTTCTCCCTCCTAAATTTTGTCCTGTATACTTTGTTTTGGATTTTGTATTATCTTTGGGTTATGGGTTACCCCAAGATCCATGGTAATTGTCATAGGGAAATTTAGGAAATGCACAATGTTTTTCATAGGCATGAAGAACTCATCAATGGAAGTAGGTTGTCCATATTCTCAGTAACAACTAAGGTCCATGAAAATGAGCACCAATGCATTTCTAAAATGCAATGCTTATGGATGCCGTCCTCCAACAAAAAGCGAAAATTCAGGCCTTGGAAGCAAAATGTTCAATGTTGAGGAATATGTTCTACAATATTAATAAGGGCTCTCAATCTATTGCTTCTAATTTTGTAATGTTAATGAATTATATCCCAGACAAACTAAAGGAAGAGGAAATAGTCCAACAAATGCTAAAAGACATCGACTTGGGAAATCAAGAATCATGGCCTACTAATAATGTCGAGATGATGTGCACAACAAGCATGTCTTTTATTAGTATCATGGTTTCTTATGTTATGTAGAACAATTCTTATTTCAGGAATCGTTTTTAGAGTTTATACTAACATAAACCTTTTGAGATTCTCTGTGAAGGATGATATAAAATTTTCTACACCAAACACATATTTCTTGATGGCTATGTTGATTTTTGTTTTAAGAGACAAAAAACAATTCGTATTATTATGCAGAGAAAATCAGTAGCAACCTATTTTTAATACAAAAATCTATCTATCTCTCTCTCTTTTATAAGTACTTAGAAACTTCTTTGCGATGTTTTTCATCAAAGTGAAAGCACCAATGGGTTTTGTGGCCAGCCCTTGTTGAATGGTGGTACACTACCATTTATCATGGCACTAACAAAATGTTGACATACAAAGTTGTTTATGGTCAAAACCCTCCCTCAATGGCTTCATATTTACTGGGCACATCCAAGGTTTAGGAAGTGGATCACACACTCAACATTGGATTGGCCATTCTTTACAATCTAGTGCTATCCCAAAATAGAATGAAGTAATAGGTGAATAAACATCACTCTAAGTGTTCTTTTGAAGCAATGGATTGGGTGTTTCTTCATCTCCACCCTATGAACATACCTCTCACAAATACAATAGGCCACCAAAATATAGTGTTAAATTTCTATGGAGCTTATCAGTTCTTTCTATGCATTGGACAAGTTGCTTACAAATTGGCTCTTCCTTCCCACTCCAATTTCAACCCAGATTTTCACATGTCTTGTTTGAAGAAGATCATGGTGTTGAATTTCCAATTTCAAATCAACCATCCCAAATTAGTTAAGGAAGGTTCCATTTGGTTAGAATTGAAGGAAATAGTGGTCGCCATAGAGCCCTGACTACACTAGTGCACTATTTGGGAAGCCTTGATATAGTGGAAGGATTTGTAGCTTGAATATGCCACCTCGGAACCAATGGAAATTTTACAGTAGTCTCCACACCTCTAACCTTGAGGAAAATTCTACATTTTAAGGGGGGGGGGGGCATGTTAGGGACCTATCCCAGCCTCTGTATTTTGGGGTACTTAGGAGATAGTAAATTAATGTATGAGGCCATATTCTTTGAATAAGGCCTATTAGGTAGTTAGTGGATAGTTATTCAATGTAAAAGGTTCATCTTAATTAAATAAGTCCTAGTAGGTGGTTGGCACTCATTAATGATAGGACCACAAGTGATTAGTGTTTTGCTAGTAAGAAACTATTTATATAGCTAGAAGGTTATGTAATATTTTTTCAAGTATTATGATTGCATTGGAGCTTTGCTCACTTGGAGGTTGCCTCCTCAAATGAGATTGTGAACATTTCTCTCCATTTTTAAATTATCAATACAAGGGTTATATTCTATAGGTTCAATCTCATTGTATCCAAATTGTCAAGTGTTGGTAAGGAGGATTCAAAATAATGGCAATTGTCAAAGGGAGTGTCATCAAAGGGATACAAAGAATCCCTTAGAATTTTCTTGAATACATTTGATGTTGAGCTATGGACTTCATCCCAATGTATATATGTAGATGATTTTTTGTCACATTTGTTTAGAGAACATTGTTTAGACAAAATAATATATAAATTAATTCTAATCCAAGAGGATTGATATAGAAATGAGTTTGTTGGTATTGAAAATCCATATGCATACCTTTGACCTTTAAAAATTGTTTGAAAAATATATAATGGTGTTTCTAACTGTAGAAGCATTGTGATTTTAAATTACTCCAAGGAAAAAAGTGTTTATAATGATGAAAGGAACTATTATTACAAAGACTTACAATTTTGATGTGAATGGAAAATATTGTTTAAATCAATTGTGGTCAAAGTTATTGTTGCTAAAAGGTACGTATGTGTAGTATTCCATATATAAAATAGTATGCAGAACATAAATATTTTAGCTAGAAATGGTAGAACAACAATGATGTAACTAGAAAAATACTGGAATAACACCAGAATGAGCACCTTGATTAATGATAGCAATGGTCACTTGCTTCTTCGAGGGGGAAACCTCCAATAGAGCAGAGCTATATTACAATAATATACAAGACAAAACTTTGCATACCCTCTACTCCTATTTATACTAAATTTGTCTATCCAAAAGAACAATCTAGAGGAAGATCCTTCTAGAAGCATAATCTTCTATTAGGTCTTATTACATTTGACTTATTCTTCCTTATTGCTAGGCCTTATTAATATTGGCCTTTATTACATTGAAATATATTATTTTACCTATGTGAGGGGTTAGGGAGGTTAGGTCCCTAACATGTCCTCCCTATTAAAAGCAACATTGTCCTCAAGGCTTGAGATGAGGAAATTGTTGTAGAATGGTAGTTGGTTCCCAAGTGGCATCTACTGGAGTTGTATCTTTCCATTAGACTAACACTTCCTTGATGGTGAATTGACGCAAACGATGCTCACATTGGTCCAAAACTGCTTGTGGTTGCAACCATCTGGATCATTCTTCATCCAACTCAGGAAGGTTGGTTTGAGTTTGGCACTTTGTTCCAATCACCTTCTTTAAGAAGGAAACATGAAAAATAAGATGGAGCTTAGAATGACTGGGCAAAGCTAACTAATAGGCCACCTGTCCCACATGCTTGAGAACGGTATAAGGACCATAAAATTTGGGCGCTAGTTTTTTACAATGGTCATCCTTGAGGGAAGTTTTCTTATAAGGCTATAGTCAAAGAAACACCTGGTCTCCTTCAACAAATTGACGTTCAGAGTGACCGTGATCTTCCTATTGCTTCATGCGATTTTGGTCCATGACCAAATTATCTTTCAGGGTATGGAGAATAGCCTCTCAAAATGTAATCATTTGGTCAACCGCTTGGACCTTTGAGACACCTAACATGTATGAGAGAACTGAAGGTGAATTTTGTCCATATACTACTTCAAAAGGAGTCATGCAGGTAGTTGTATGGTAAGAAGTGTTGTACCACCATTCAGCTAATGGTAACCATTGAGCCCACTGATTTTTCCTTTCCAATGCAAAACAACTCAAATATGTTTCCAAACACTTGTTGATGACTTCAGTTTGGCCATCATTATGGGGATGACAAGTTGTGCTGAGATGCAATTGGGTGCCCTGTAGCCTAAACAATTCTTGTCAAAAATTGCTAGTGAAAGTGGGTTCTCAATCAGAAACAATAAAATGAGGCATGCCATGAAGCTTGAACACCTAATCCATAAAAAATTGAGCCACATTGGAGGTGGTAAATGGATGTTGAAGAGAACATAAATGAGCATACTTGGAAAGATGATCAACGGCCACCATGATGATTGATTTATTGCCTGATTTAGGTAAGCCCACATAAAATCCATAGAGATATCTCTCCAAATAGAAGGTGGTATTGAAAGTGGTTGTAGTGTGCCAAGATCTTTGATTGTTTCGCCTTTGTTACATTGACAAACATGACATTCTGCCACAAAATTGCGAGCGTCCTATTTCATACCATCCCAGAAAAAAGAACGTTTGACCCAGTCATAGGTTTTGGTAAACCCTAAGTTCCCAGCTATGGGTGTAGCATGAAGCTCAGAAAATAACGTGGATTTAAGTTGTGATTGTTTACTTAAATACAAACAAACTTTGTAGTGAATCTCATCATTGTGCCAAGAGTACACTAGGGAACTGGAGAATTGGCCTACAATTGTTGCATCAGATGAAAAATTTTGGGATCTTGTAGCCATTCCTAGCAAACATTTTGGAGCCAATCTAGTACAATGAAGGAGAGGGAAAAAAGGGACCCTTCATCGTCATATTTTCTTGAAAGTGCATCACCAACCAAAT
>JASDQU011375881.1:20793-32733 GCA_032191745.1 Picea mariana
TATTTCTAAACTTTTTAAAATAATACTTTTACTTCTCATCATTTAAAGCTTCTAATTTTATAGTATTTTGTTTTAATAAATAATGTTTTAATGCTTTTGCTTTACATGGAGGGAAAATTTAGCACCATACCTCCATCATTTAAAACTTTTACTCTTGTCCTCTTTTGGTAATTTTAAGACTCTTATTAATTATTTTAAGTTTTTTTTTTTTTAAGTGAATTATTAACCACGATGGTTAAAGTGATAGTCATAGACACGTTTGAAGGCGATTGTGATACCAAAAAAGTGCATGTATGTAAATGCTTTTTAATTTCTCCATGGTTGCATCGAATATTGCTTTATATATTGATATTGACATCAAAAGATCTCTCGTCTAGAAGTGGAATGGAAATAATGTGTCAAAATATTTTATTCTTTGTGGACTTTCATAGTGAATTTGGATTCTTTCATAAAAGTCTTTAAATGGTAAATATAAATGGTATTAGGTATGTGATTTAGCATTTTGACTTAGCATTAAGTATTAGGTATGTAATTGACCATTTCAAGTCAAAATAATATTAAAGTATTAGTCACGTGATTTAGTATTTTAAGTCAAAATAGCAAAATTTTAAGAAACGATATTTTCAATAAGAAATAATATAATATAAAAAATTAGTAATATGTTTAAAGTATATACAAAGTTTTGAATGTCGATCATAAAAAAAAAAATGTGTTAATAATGATTAAATAATTTTTTTTACGTAAGCATTAACAATATTAATTATGAACAGACTTTATAAGAGAACCTGAATTGTTTCAATGCCCAAAGAGACTATGATAGTCTCTTGAGATCAAAAACCCAAAAAATAGACCTGGCCCAGAGGGGAAACTAGGCTAGAGAACGTAGCATGAGTCTTATAAACTGAAAACCATAAATCCCATTAGGTCTATATCCCTTACTACATCTCACTATAACATAAGATACTAGATAGAAAAGAGAAATACTAAAATTGGAGGGGTTGGGATCACTGAGCATGAGGAACCTGGAGGGGAGAGGGTTTGAACCTCCTCGACGAGAAGCAACAACTAATGATTCGGCGCCAGGATGACACCCAACATAAGGAACGAAGGCACCACCATGACGGTGGGCAAGCCAGGTCACCACCTCCATCAGATAGGAATTTTGAGCTTCTAGGGATTCCATTATGCACTTGAGCTGGTGGAATTCCTCCTCCTTTGGCAACATACCCAGGGAAACCATCTTTTTGTTATGCTAGTACAATTCCAGGGTGCGAAAGAATTTTGAATTCTTGGTCCTGGTGCAACCAAGATCAAGAATCAGACCTCCCACCTATTATTCAACCTCTTCATCGTCTTTGAATTCCCTGACCAAACAAACCTTTGCTTCCAAGGCCGATATTGTGGCTTTATCCTCGTCCGACACAAAATCTTCATAAAATTATGTGCAACCATTGTTGCTTTGGCTGCACGCGATGACCCCACAGAGGAGGAGAGAAGCTTCCAACCTTATCGAACCATAATGAGAAAGAGCGTTGAGATATGCAAACCAAGCGAACTATTCCAAAGACCAAAGCAATTCCAAACATACCAAAGCTAAGAAACTTCCAAAACGAAGACACAACTATTTATCCACCACAAGCCTGGAACACTTCCCTTCAACAATCATACCCATCCTTCATGGTTTGTTTTGGCCATGAATGCCAACATAATGAGGAATCATGGGCGCATCCTCAACCTTGTCTCTCACCAGTCGCTCGAACCTCACCATAATCATTTTTGATATCATATTAGGGCAATGGTACAGACCTTGCATCATCTACTTCGTGAGGGCGAAATTGGATATCAAAACAAGCTTCCTCACATTCCTCTTCATCAATGTTGTTGGTGTCTCATTGTTGGGTATGTGTTATATTATTTGCATGAGTAGTAGTGTCTGCATTATGCTAGGCACATAGGGGGGTTTGAGGGGGGGTGCAGGGGCAAGGCCCCCGAGATTTTTTTCCTTGGGAAACGTGTCGCATTTTTGCCTCATTTTTTGTGTTTCCTCGATTTTTGTGTCCATTGTTGGGCGGTTTTTCAGCACATGGTTTTTTGTTGATGGTTTTCTATTTCCGGTTAAGGAATTAGGGTTGTTGACTAATCCAGGTCATTGGGTTAGGGTTTTATATGTCAATGGCTCCTATATGTATATTGTATTGTAAACAATGTATCACTATGAATGCATATAGAATATGCTAGTTTTCCTGGTTTGGATTTCCAGGGGAAAAATATCTTTGTAATGTTTGTATTTTCCATTGTATCTTTTTTGTTCTTTTACTGAAAATTTGTTTGTAGTAAATATTGTACAAGGTTAAAATCTACACTCACATCCCTCGAGGTACAACTGTGTGCAAATCCATAATGGAGTGAATGCTCAGTGAGGGGACGGGCATGTCACGATGTGTGGTAAGTATAGCCACATGTATCCTTGGGCTAGGTGATGGCTCACCCACACCAGCCACTGTATCCTTTGAGCTGGATGACACCCCATCCAAGGTATTAATGACTAAATATATATTCAAAATTTCATGCAAAATAATTTACAAAATTAAACTCAAAGTAATGGTTAATAGGCTTAAAAAGATCCTACCAACAATAATTTTGAAAGAGTAATGAGGTTTATCAAAAGTAACCATAATTTAGAAAAAATCAAATTTTTTCAAAAAAAAAGTAATTATATGAAAATGAAAAAACACATTCATGATAAAATTAGATATTTTTAAAGCTTATGATAAATTAAATTGAGTTTTCATAAATAAACTTTTAAAAACCATTGGAATTTGATGTATTTTGGATATATTGGGTTCAAATTTTCATTTTTTAAATTTTTTTCTCGATATTATTGAGTACACACCAAAAACTTCCATTCAACCCAGCGAAAGAAATAGACAAGGTAATCCTATATTGTGTTATTTTGTTGTTATGATTGAAGTGTTGAGTAGGATGACGAAGGTTTATAAAGAGAAAGATCAACATAAGATGATCAAACTAACAAGATCTTCATACTCAATCTCTTGTTACCAATTTGTAGATGACATAATTATTCGGGGAAGCAACAATCAAGGAAGTTAAATCAATTTAAAAATATCTTAGTTGATTCTCATAGGATCAAAAGGAATAATCAACAAAGTCAAATCCAAGATGTTGTTTTTTAACATCTCTCTAGTGGTTCAACAACACATCAATCCTCTGCTCAATTTCACCATATCTTCATTGTCGAGTAAATATTTGAGTATCATTTCACTTGCCAATGGTGTAAGGGAATTATCATCCAAGGAACCTCTTTCAAAGATCGAGAAAAACTTAAAGGAAAAACCTTTATATTTGTATACCTAACGGGTTAGCACACTCTGCCTAAATAAACCCGCAGGGACTTCTTTTTCTCATTTTCAATTCTTGCAACCCCTCAAAAGATAATTAAGAAGATGTACAAAATCCAAAAAATAATCTTATGGGGAGGTCTTTATGTAGAGAATAAGTGTCCATTAATAACATGGGAAAATATTTGCACCTCGAAGAGTAAGAGAGTCACAAGGCTACGAAAAAATAAATAATGTAATATTGCTCTATTTAACAAGTTCATGTTGAGATGGAACAAGGAGAGATCATCTTTATAAGATCATTTATATAAAGAAAAATATTTGTTGACAACCCATGGTAGGATCTCCATAGAAACACTTATTTTCCTATTAGGTCACACATATGGAACAATGTGAAAAACGAATAAATGTGATCCTCGATGATAGATTTTGGGAAATAAGAAAGATATGTGTTCAAACTAGCTCACCTAACCACACACACATATTTGCATAGATATACAAACACTCATGGACGCGCGTGTGCACACACACACACACCAAGCCCAAGTTTGTTATCAATGTTGCTAGGAATTTGGCTAGTTCTATACCAATAGATACCCAATTTGAGTCTCCCTAGGTGAGGCACACTATTCTACATTAATAAGTTGATAAGAGATTCCATTCACAAATTTGAATAAGCATTCCTTATATTTCCCCATAAAGTTATCCTCGAAAGATATATATTTTCATAAAAAAATTTCTAAAAAACCCTATAAGTGATTCCTCACATTACATTAATGGCGCTTTGGGGAATTTTTAAGATGGTATAGGGAATTCCTTGTCATCCTTCAACTAAACCCTTTACCAGTATGTTTAGAAATGGGAAAAATAATTATTACTTCTCAATTTGAATAATGATCTGGTACATATTGGCATATTTAGGCTTGACTTATTATAGTTCCAATGGTGTTTGTATTTAGAGATGTACTTACTACAACGAATTCTATGTAGTATGGCTAAAGGCTTGGAAAGACTACAAAGCGTGATGGAATCTCACTAAAAGAGCAAAGCTAAGTGGATGGAATGAACAAATATTCCTCCCATCTATGAAAGGTTGATGTGATGCTAATGAAGCGACGGTTTCCCAACACAATTTTGGACTTACGAAAATAACGAGATATAGTAAGTAGAAAAATCATATTACAAATTATGTTATGTCACCTCAAGTTATGAGTCCTTGCGAAAGGAATATAATTTCTTCCTATTGCAAATAAACTATGACTATAGCATTCTTCCACCAAAAAACTTTTAAGTAAAAATGATCATAATAATGTGAGAATAAAGAAGAACATGCCAAGATAAATGTATGAAATTAAGACATCCCATTTAGTCAGAGAGATGAGAAAATATCCCAGAATAACATCTTTTCATGACACACCAAATGGCCTTGGTAAGATTGATGCTTATAATGAAATATTTATATCAACATTCAAGGTTTCATTGATTAGAATGTGTGAAAAAGATAACACTAATAGAACTTATAAATCTCATCCCAAACTGAATCACCAACCATTAAAGAAAGCGAAGATACATGATAACCAAACAAAGAAATTAAATGGTATTTGAAAAGGAAAATGTTTGTGTGCTTGGGATAAGGATTGGGAGATTGAATTATGGAAAGGCATGTGTAATAAAATAAAANGAAATTATATATATATATATATATATATATATATATATATATATATATATATATATGAAGTTTAAGGGGTTATTTCAATTAGTTTGTGGTAATATTATTAATCGATTGGTTAGTTATGTGTTGATAAGTGTTCCATTATAATCCTCTCAGGGTAGGTGCATTAGTCTATATTGATGAGTTTACTAGGAATGTCACCTATTATCATAGGATTTGTAATTGTGCAAAGCCTCCACAAGATACTTATATGTGTTACAATTGATAGTTTCTACCATTGTCACCTAACTAGACAGTCCCCTAGTTTTAGTGATGGAAGAAGGTCCAACACAAGGGAAGATTCCCTAGTGACCTCAAGGGATAAAGTAGCAAGATGAGCCAAGCCTGCAACCCCCTATCTTGGTCACCTAGATATTAGGTCTAGGTCTAGGAGAGGTAAGGAATGTATCAAGGTAATTGGTTCACATGTACAAGACAATAAACTAGACAATTACCAAGTTATATAACTCATTAATAACATATTGGACACTAGATAATCAAATAAGTCAATTGTTGTTGCAAAATTATAGTAGTAAGACAATGTATAACAACAATTAATATTTTGTAACAAAAATAAGAAAAAGTACCCACAAATGTTGAGCATAAGAATTAAGCCTTCAATATGTGCAATAACATCCAATTGTTAGACAATGATTCTAAGTATTTTTAACCACTAATTCAAGTAAGTATGCAACAATTAAAGTAAACCCTAGTGGTTGTAGAATTTTTTTATAACAACAACAATAAATATCATTCATTTTCTAGGGTTAGAGTTAGTAGAGTTAGTCAAATCACTTTGAGAGGGAGAACACTAATTCTAAAAGTGTTTTCACCACAAGGAGAGTTCTAGACTAGTGTCGTTGACTTTTTAGGGCTATGGATTAAAGCATGCAAAACTTGAAGAAAGAATTAGATAATCAATAAGAATGAGGTTCAAACCCTAAAGTGCAAATCATTTTGGGCCTTAGGACTAAAACCTTCAAGAGAGTGATTTCTAGGGTGCAAATCCTATTGGGCCCTAGATGTCATTTTTCGTCTAGATAACCTATGTAACACACTTGACCCCCTACGTATCCTTTATAAGGGATGGGGTATCGTAATAATCACTTTCTTAGTCATTGCAGTCCCCTCTGTGGAGCTTCATCACCTCCTGCTCATCATGAGCCTTCCAATGATGGTGTTTCTTTCGAAAGTAAGTCTTAGAACGAAATTCATGGCCTTTCTAAAGTTCCTTGGTCTTTGACCTGTTTGAGCATTGACACGTGGCATCTACATGACACCTCAACACGTTCGTCGTTTGACATGGCGACTACGTTGCACCTATATGTGTCTGTGAAATTTTGTCATCAAACGAGTCCATTCCACGCAAAACCATCGTTCAGACTTTTTACTAGTACTCTCATGACTTACCTCCAACGGATAGGGTATCGAAGAATATACCCCTTCTATGCCATTCGTTCGGAGCTAGAACAATTTGTGCACATTCCTTACACCGAGCTCGGAGCATCAAATAATATACCCTTCTCCTTAATAAATGGTCGTGGGCGTAAATTGCAATCTTCCGATAAATGGTTGAGATTGATTCAGATCTTATAGATCTCCCGCCAGGTAAACTCCTCTCAACTCATCCACCTTTGGGTAAGTGAAACTTGTCTCTTTAGCTCACACTGATTGTCCTGTTGGAAATCCATGTCATCCATGGGGTTATTCCTACGTTTTGACATCCTCTCATCGGACTCACACTTCTAGGTCGTCGAAGGACTTCTCCGAGTCCATCAAAGTCGTACTTTGAAAATAGTCAACATTGAGCTAACTAGGATCGCACTAGATCCATTCGTTTAGACAATTGTTGACACGTGTCTTTGCATTGTCTCTCCTCGACAACTCTCATTTTTCCAATTTACTAGTGGGGCTCGTAATTATCAACGGTTGGCACTAGTCTAATTTTGGGGTCTTTTTATCGAGGTTATTTTCATAGTACATGATATTTCTTCCCGAAGGTCTCACTCTGACATGTCTCTTTCGAAGCCCTTCCCATGACGCTTGAGGAATTTCTCCGACATGATGACTCCGACTAACTATCGATGAGTAGTCATGATCTATTCATATCAATGTCGGTGGTTCCTTTTTTACCAACACAAGGTTTACAGGGTCATAATTGTCCTTTCAAAGGACTTAGCCATTTTCTGAGTCCTACAAGACCTCGTCTTCTAAATTCAAGGACTCAATATGATCCTGAAGTCTCTACAGACCACCAAACTTAGGGTTCAGGCCTCACATGGGTTGCAGGCTCATCACCGCGACATATGGGGTGTTGGAACAAGTAGTTGTTTGGGTTCATTTATTTCTACGAGTTAAACAAACATTTGTATACATCATCATGTCACTCACCTTACCGCATTCAGATTGTGGATTAAGCATACAAGAATCTCTTTGATTTAAGCATTCATATATATATATATATATATATATATATATATATATATATATTTAGAGAGAGAGAGAGAGAGATAATCGTTCTACTCTTAAGAATTCACATAAGTTAGTTTAATACAAATGAATTATTTATATGATAGGAAATGACCCAATCCAACTGATTGAGAGAGGACACCTTTCCTCCCAACCTTAGGCCTTTTTGTAGATTCACTTCCTACAACACACCACCCCCGTGCCAAGCCATGATACAACCAAAAAAATTGACTCAGCAAGGCTCCAAGTCTTTGATGATCCGAGAAGGTTACTCTCCTTCTCCCTTTGACACAACAAAAATTTCCACTTCCTACTAATCTTAGGGTCTCTACAGGTTTATCAGGTGGTTTCTCAACTTTATTTCCTCTGCACAAGGAAGTCGCTTCTTTGCTCAACAGTCCCTCAGCGAACTCCCCTTAACAGTGTTGGTTTCTATCCAATAAGCACCAAGTTGCAGCCCACTAATGCTCTAGTTCAGGATCTGTATCTTCTCTATTCAGGGTGATCATCCTCAACTTGGACAAGCTTCCTATTTTATTCAAGAAAGCTATCCCTTTCTTTCTTAATCAACACACCTGCCTTCTGTGCTCGGTTGATCGTTTCTCTGAGCTCTCTTCTTTTCCCGTGTTCATCTATGTTTTTCCATCTCTGTCTCTCTTTCTCTTGCTACCAACACTGCCTTTTTCTCCATTCCTCGAGATCTTTGTTGAATTCTGCAGGCATAACTTGTTGTCCACCCTTTCTCCATCTGAAGGGGCAGTTTTTTGGCATGCTATGTCAACCATTCAATTGGCCATTCTTTCTATGGATGGGCTAATTGCGGTCGTCATTACTAACCAACCACCTTTATGACCTTCTCTTTAATTTCCATGTGGTCTCTTCCATCAGTCTGGTGTGTTGGAGGTGAAATCATCATGTTTGTAAGCATAGATAAGCTTGTTGGGCAAGCTTCATATTTTCTTCATTGATGCATTTGTCTTCATTTCACTCAACCATCCCATCAATCCTCTACTTCATCAATTTCTTCTGGTGTATCATGGCTAATACTTATCAAAGTTGTTCCGTCTCAGTCAACGGTTTGGTGTTTATATTAAATCAAAACACAATTACATGCCTCATATTATTAACATATAAGGTTTGTGCATAATTATAGTCTTGGGAGAAAACAAGGTGTTACAACCTAGGTCAAGGATCAAATGAATAATATCAAAACCCTAAGGTGCAAAGCCTCTTGGGCCTTAGGATTTTGAATATTAGCAAGAGACTAGGTATCTTAATGCTTTTACCAAACTTGGACAAACAAAGTATTAAAGGAGAGAAAGACTTATGTCTCCTTCCTAGGGTTTCACTAGAACAAAGTAACATGCAATAAGATAGAAATTAACAATCATGACATAAGAAACACATCAACTTAAAGAAAAATACTTACTTATCCAAGTGGTTATGCCAAGAAAAACCCTAGTTGCAAAAAGATATCATCCAAGAAATTCAAAGCATCCACAAACAATCCTTCTCCAAGAGGTGTGCACTAGATTCAAGAGCTAGAAAGAGTGGAGCGAACTTTTTTAGATCTCTCCCACACAAGTGTGAGGAGAAAAGTGATGATGAAGATGTGATGGAGAGATAGCCTTATTTATTTGGTAACCCTAGCTCTCAATTATCCACAAAATGTCAACAATTCATCTTACAAGTGGGGTCGACCCCTCAAATTAGCCTCTACAAATGCTAAATCATAAAAATAATACAATAATGGTCACACGTGTGGTGACGTCAAGCCTCCAATGGGCTAGGAGGGCCTCTCCAAGGCCATGTGTCATCGTCTGAGGTGAAATCATGATGGGAGAATTCCATGCCACCTCTCAATTCATCACATGTTGTCCAAGTGGCAACAAACCATAGCATGTCGTCATCATCTAAATGCTCAACACCCAAGGTGTAAAGGATGACAAGTGAGGAGGAGAAGGGTGTATGCCATCTTTGTTCATCATCCGATCATATCCTAGTGCAATGTCCTCCATCCAATGCATGATAATGTCTGAGGTGTAGAACCCGTGGTGTGGGATTCCTTCCCATCTTTGTGCCACCATGACCAAGTCTAGCATAAGCAAGCCCATCTGTCCATCATCCAAGGTCCATAATATGTTAGAGCCAATATCTGAGTATTCCAAGCCATTGGGTGACTCAATGCTCTATGTCACACATGCCATATCCTACAATAAAGGCACAATGTCCTAGGTGAAATACCGAGGCTTCCTTCAAAGTACCATGTTAGGGACATCCAAATAAAAGTAAAGTATGAAATCAAGTAAAGCCAATGTTAGTAAGATATACTAGTCCTTAGATCATACAAAGTAAGTTGTTACTTAATATATAAGCCACATAAATAGATCATATCAAGTATCCCCTTCATATTTCACATTAGCTCAAGACTTTATGTAAGTTGGAAAGTTTGAATATGGGAGGACCTTCATTAGATCCTATTAGGTGTGCCAACCAAAAGAATGAAAGAAAAGACCCAAGTAAAGGGATATGTCCAGGGGGAAGAAGGAAAGAAAATAACCCTTCAAGAGTAATTGTGATAGTGGTACGTATCAGGGTTACTTCATGGCTTATGGTGTCATTGAATCCACTTTTATGAGCACCTTTGTGGAGGGTACACTTTCTCTTGAGTTACCACTTTCTAAGCGCTACGTTTTTCCAACCCCTTAATATTCCTTTGTATTGTCCTCTTATCATATTTTCAAGTCTCCTTTATAAGGTTTCAATCTATAACATCACTTCTTGGAACTAGGGCGAATACAGAAAGGGTAGAGCTCAAGTATGGATTGGATTTTGAGATTCCTTTGTTATTTTCTCTTTCTTTGTAATACCTCTGTTTCCCCCAACTTGTAATTAATCATTAATTAGGATTACCATGCTATGGCATGTGAACAATGTAAATGTATTTTGTTTAGATTGCCAACGAATGACTGTGGGGGTGAAGCCTTGAAGTAATGGCCATGATATCACTAGAGGAAATAATGGGAAAACTATAAGAGAGGGTTCATTATGTCAAATGACCCCAAATTTCCCCTTGTTGGGAATAACAAACCCCCTCTGGATCCCAAGGAGAGGAATCAGTTAATGAAGGAAGGACTGGTGGTTGAATAATCAACCACCCCCATGAATGGAAGCATGGTCTAGCTGAGGAGACATGAGGTTGTCATCCCGAAGTACCACAGAGTCCTGTAGACCCAGGATGACCCAAGTTTTCTTCTGATAGAAGGAACTAGATAGGTCAAGAACCATCATGGGAAAGGCATGAAGGGGATATACACGCATAGACAGTTGAAGGACAGGCGCAGGAGGATCTGCAGAGAGTAGGAGAGACACCAGACAAGAGCGCATGCACAGAGGTGAACACATGACCCGGATATGCAGAAGAAAAGAGGAAGGTCTCAAACTTGATGCTGAGGAAGCCTCTGATAAACCTTGCAGGGTTGCTGTGACAAAGAGAGGATCTCTGAGAAACGACACAAATTTACCTGGTGATATCATGGCTTGGCACGGGGGTGGCTAGAGTGGTAAGAGTGAATTCCTCTAAGCCTATGGTTTGGTGGAAAGGCATACACCCATATTCAGTTAGCTAGCTGCAACATGTAATAGATATGTACTTCCTTAACCTCATCCGATGGAATTAAATGCATGACTTAACGTTTATGTAGGTGACTAAGTTTTGCAACATTTGATTTATAATGAGAATGCCAATAACTCTTCTTTTATAAGTCATTGTATGCAAATGAGCGTAATGTAATAAGTTGGGCCTCTGGACTGGTTCAAAGATACCCCACCTTAGGTTAGTACCTAAAGTTATATGAAATTGGAGGGTGCTTCCTTCAAACCAGTAGCCTAAGAGACCACAGGGTCCTGCCCATGGACTTAACCAAATCTCGGCTAAGAGTAGAGCTTAGAGCCTGAGATTCATTAGAAGGTCCA
Organism: Picea mariana; assembly: GCA_032191745.1. Taxonomy (NCBI): domain Eukaryota; kingdom Viridiplantae; phylum Streptophyta; class Pinopsida; order Pinales; family Pinaceae; genus Picea; species Picea mariana. The sequence goes on from JASDQU011375881.1 coordinate 32,311, forward strand.
TATGACCAGGGTCTAGGAAACTTGCGCTAGCCCAAATGGTGCTAAGCTCTTATTAGCTTCGAAGCTCTAGGAGTTCGGAACTCCGAAATGTCACAACTTTCCAACCCAAAACCCCCTGATTGTCAGAGACATGAAAACTTGTGAGCTGTTGATATGGGGAGTCCAATGGGGACCCTTCTTGACTGTCCGATCAACAAGTGGAGGGTTTCACGTATGGTACTTCGATGAAGTCCCACTTAGGGAGAATGGAGTTGTTGTAGCATCAAAATCTCCAAATTTCAGAGTCACGAATTAATGAGAGCCATCGATCTAGAGGAGCTTCGGGACCACTCGTGACCATCGGATCTACTCCATGGTCAATTCGACTTTGACCTACTCTAAGAGGTTAAAAATTCTCAATCGTTGAAGCTCCCAAAGGTCGGA
>JASDQU011375884.1:11695-24269 GCA_032191745.1 Picea mariana
TTTTTTCACAAGATTTTATGCAAAATGAGGGGAATCCTGGCAATGCTTTGCCAGCTAAGTACTGTTGAAACAAATCGTTGTCAACAATTTCCAACCAACAGATGCACGTCGCTTACAGTGGTGTGCAAGCTTTAAACAATAACTTATGACTCTTGGTTTTCTGCAGGGAGAGGGGAAGGAAAGGGTAATGGTAGGACTAAGGGTGAATCGATGTGGGACAAGGAAAGACTGATAGGGTTAGGTGGGATAGGTTATACAACATGGGGAGACACGATGGAGGTCAAGGGATTCATGGATCAGGACTTCGTGAAATAACTCATGGAAAGTGGTAAGCATGAGGGGTTTTGGTCCTATTGTATAACCTGAAGGAACGACTCTTTAGATCTTGACAAAATGATTTCAAGGCTAGAAAAATGTCATGGATGTGTGTTGAGGGAAAGACTCAAGTTTAACACCGAGAATTCACAACACGTATGCTGGAGGCATCTCAAAATGAAGGAAACAGAGAAAGGGAAAGAAGGAAGATGGGGATAGGGCTGACGAATGTGACGAGCAAGGATGTCTCGCATAGCAAGCACATGGTAGACAAGTGAGGGATTATGACAAAGGAAGACAACTTAGTTCACTTGCAAGTCTAGTGCCCACCAAACACATTTGGTCAATCAGTTAAAAATATATAGATAACCTTCCTTTTAATATCACCAATCATTGCTCCATCACTTCTGACCATCAAAAAGAGTAAAAAAGAAAAGAAAGCGTGTTGGGATTAAAATGATTCCTTTTACTGTCTGAGTTATTGACCCAGGGTTCATGTCTTTTGGGTTTCCAACAAAGCCTCTAAAACTATCGACCCTCATGGTAAACCAGAAAGGCAACACAATGTACAGAGTGCATTGCACAGTCTCACTCGAGATAGCTTTAAATGGGTGGCTATAAGACTAAGGTGTTTACAGCCTAGGATTGAGTATGGGATAGGGGATTGTTAATACGAGCCATCTTCTATGAATTATGACTGCAATCTACTAGTACTCATGGGGTCGCATCTACCCTTCATGGTTTAGTTCCTCAAAAAACACAATCATATTCCATAACAATGCATTAACTCATTCATTAATCATAACAATTAATTGCTGAAAGAAAATAAAGATATACATGCATTCATCACATGACATAGATATTACCGTGGTTCACCCCCTCCTAGGCTATGCCCACAAAGATTTGGCTCTTGGCTCTTTTATTATGGTAGTTCTGCATCTCCAGCGCCGCGCGCTTACAATTCCCTCTGATGGGTAAGATCTATATGATGCGAACTAGATCGCACCAGGCTCCATAGCCTGTGATCTAATCCTCAGATCTTCCTCCTCTCCTTTGTTCTAGCTCAACATCTTACAAAATTGGTCCATAATCATATTACATAACGCATCAACTCGTACATAGCTACGATAGATCATTACACAAAAACTGAACTAATACAAAGGCGAATCAACCTCTCTATGATACTTGTGTATCTCTATTTATATATATCGGGATCTTCAACCATTTTACAATGTATTACCAAAACCCTAACCCTACCGTCATTAGGTCTTCCTCCCATGCACGCGTGCTGTTCTTCCTCCAACTATCGTTTTCCTTGTGCACGATTTCCTGCATGCACACGTGCTGTGTTACCTTCCACTGTTACTTCCATTTTTGCATGCTTTCTTTCCCACGATCATCCTCCTTTCCACTTTGGCCTGGTGCCAATAGGCCCCCAAAACTGACATGTGACTCATCCCAAGTCCCCTAATCCTTCTGAGATTCTTTGATCTCCTTGGTGATCATCTGGAACATTTCCTTGAGCTCTACTGCTTTTGTCAGTGCTTGCGCGGTCTTTTCCTTGATGGTGTCTACTACCTGAACTGCCACTTCATCGCTCAACAATCCTGCACATTCGGTCTGGGTCTGTGCTATCTGTGTTTTAGATCCTTCTTCCTGTGCGAGTATTTCTACTGCCCGTTCCTGTAGTGGCTCTATTTGAGCTTGACGCTCTTGTTTTTTTGTTTGCGCAGTGATAAGTTCTGCTTGTATCTTCTTTATCTCCTACATCCCTTTGACTCGTTCTGGGATTGGTATGGTGTTCTTCCTCTGTTTGAGTTCTTGGATCGTTGCATTGATCCTTTCCTCTTCCTTGTCCCAACGTTGGACCTATGGATCCTCCTCCAACCTTGTCCAAAGTTGCGTTGCTTTATCGAGCAATTCAACTACTGTGCTAACCTGCTGTTCCATCTCATGTAGCTGCACTGTTGCTTCCTGCTTCCTTTTCTCCTTCACTGCCGGTGGAGTGGTTGGTGTGAGCTGTTCGCGGAGATTCTCGATATCCTTCTGATATTGATCAATTTCCTGCGCAATCTGGTCAATCTTTCCTGCTACCGTGAGTTCATTCCCTTGCGCAGTGCTTGGGAGTTTCTCAAAAAATCCTCCCACTCTTCGTTCCTGTTCATTTCTGCATTCTTTTTCCTCCTAAGTTTCAAGCTTGGCCTGCTCATAGACTTTTTCCAGTGCCTTGCGCTTCTTTGTTGCTTGTTGTAGCTCGACTAAGTTTTTATGTGCACGAGACTGTAACTCCTGGTCGACACTAACCTGCAATTTGTGTAGTGCTCTTGATGGCATCCATGTCAAGACTAACTGGATGTGGTCCAAATCCTTCAGGGGTGTCTATCCCACGATTTCATTCATGCACAGCATGTTAGGTTTGATTTAAATCATTGCGTTTGCATGTGGCATGGGGTGGAATGGGTCTCGTTCTTCTACCTCCAGTATTTCTTTGGTTTGTATTGTCGATGGCTGTTTGACTTTGCTGCTGCTTGCTGTTTGTGCTTCCCTGAATTTCTTGAGGAACTGCCCCATTTCTGCCAGCTCTTTTTGCAGTTTATTCCTGTGATGCACTGCATGATCGAAATATTCTGCTAAGAAATCCTGGACCATTCTGGTGATCATTTCCCCATCATCCTCCGTGATCATATAATCAGGGATGCTCATTGCACCTTTGATTTCTTGCGCACGCCTCCTTCCTGCACGACTAGTCTCTTATTTCTCCCTAGTTCCTGTGTGATAGGGTTTGGGGCAGTCTCCCTCGCTACCTTAGCTTGTTTCAGCTGTCCGTTGGTTGACTGTGTAGTTTCTTTCCTCCCCTTCTGGATCCTTGTCTACTTGGGCCCTTCATCTACCTGAGTCGGCTTGCCTTGGCCCGTTCATGGTTTCTTGGGCACTTGGATTTTCGGAGGCTGTGTTTCCGCCTGTTCTGCCTCTCCTTTTGTTGTTGTTTCCGGTACTTTTCGGGTAATGGTTGGGATCCTCCATTCATCATGCCATTCGATGATGACCATGTCGATATCACCCTCTGTGATGTAGTAGCACATTTGTAGCCACTGTTTATCTGGGGTTGTATCCAAATTGTCTTTCTTGTGGCCCAGAAATTGGTGATGTCCGCATATTGTGCGATAGCCTTTGGTGTTATTCTCCATGATTGGTTGATAGCTTCATGTATGTCCCATAGGTATGATTTGAATATGACCCCGTTCTCCCTTTTATGCCTGGCCTGTGGCCCAGATCTCAGTAAGAGGTATCTCGCTCTCGTTGGCTGTGGTCTGGTACAAAAAACCACATACCCTAGTTCTCGCCATCCCATGAAGGCTATTAGGGTAATCAACCACGAGTAATGAATCTTTGTGCCTAGGTCTTGCACATCCTTGCAGTCCTTCTGAAACAAGTCCAATAGATATGGCACCCAGCTCATAGAGGTGCCTTCTGTGCACTAAGCTGCAACTGCAATGACTCCTACTTGTACTTCCTCTTTGCGGCATTTTTTGAGCAATTTGAAAGCTAAGATATTTGTGCCCAATTGTGTAGCTGCGTTTTTGATTCGTTTGATTATGATGCCCCTCGTTCCTTTGGCAGTGCCATATTTTTTCTTCATCTCTTCTAGCAATTTTTTCTCCCTAGATTTGTCGTCCAGAATTAACATGGGATCCATACCTCGGGTTGGTAACCCTGTGATTTGTACGATAAGCTCAGTAGTTATGGAGATGGGTTTGTCCAGCCATATGTCCCTTCCATGTGTGATTGATAACAACTATTTGACACATGCTATCGTGTACTGAACTCTGCCAAAATGTGGTAGCTTCAACAAACCTAAGATTCATGTTCTGTCCAGCCTAGATGCCCACTGGTGTAGCTGGCTAATCATTTCTCCAAGTTGGTTTACGGTTATGGTCTGCATAAATACCCTTTGTGCAATTTTCGAGAACTTGGTTTCGTCGGATACGTCATGGTCGAAATACTCGAGCTTCCCGACATGACCCAGTGGCTTCGTTTCTACCTGTACTCCAACTGGTATGTGTGGTAGAATAATTTTTGCTGTAGGTTTCTTACAAGGTGATTTCGATATCTGAATTCTATCTTCCTACTGCGGTGGCTAGTTCAAAGTTCCAACAACTTCCGGTTGTTCCCACATCAACCATTCTAGCCAAGCCGAGGCATTGGAAATGATTTCCTCTGCTGGTTGACCTGAGATGGTCGTTTGCGACTCGGCTGGTTGCGCTAGTGCTTCCAAATTTTGTGTCATTTCGTTAACCTCCAGGGCTACTTCAGTGCTTTTTGGCTACCCTTCCTGTGGGTTTTCCACTTCCTCGTTCTGAGGCGCTTATGCCGTTGCTAGCATATCCACTTTCATGGCCTTTGTTTGTGGCTATTGAATTTATTCTAGTATCAGTGTAGAGCTCACCGATGTCCTCTCGGGGGATTGTATTTTGTCGATGTTGAAGAGCTTCGGTTGTTGTTGTTCGTACTCTTCCAGCGGTCCTCGTGACCTAGTTTGTACCCTGGTTGGTCTGGCTGTCTGAATTGCTTCTGTGGGCTTCGTTGGTGCCATAATGGTGACTGTAGAATGTTTGCTAAGCTTGAATAATTTCTTGAAGTTCTGTGGTCTCGCTCTGGTCGTTCTGTCTGCTATTGTTCTCACTTTATTTTCCTTTCACGAATAGACCAGTCATTCCCGTGCTCGTGTGTTGTATGGGGTAGTCACAAATCTTGTCGAGGATGCTTCCTCCATTATGTGTTTAATGCTTCATAACTATGGGTTCAATGCATCTTGGACGGTTTCACACTTTCCATTATGTTTGGTTTGTCGTCTCCTGTTGGCGTGTTTAATGTGATATCCCATTGGTCCTTACCATCCTTTAATTCTGCTTAGTGCTGTCTTGTCATACTGCTTTTGCCAACTTTCCGTTTCCTGCTTGTTTTTCTTTTATATGTAACCATTGTCTGTGCCTTTGCCAAATTTTTGTTTCAAACGTTATGTGGCCTTTCTCTCTTCGGCATGCTCCGCGCTTTTTAGTCTTGTTTCCTTTTTGTTCTCTTTTTGATTTTAAAATTTTTTCTTTCCTTTTTTTTTATTTATTTATTATTTTTTACTGCACGGTGGGTGGTCGACCATCCTTGTACAACTTCAATCGGCTCCCATTGATCAATCCTTTGAGGTCTGCACCTGCTAAATATCTTAACTGTACAGCTCCTCCGTCTGTGACAGATTTTACCTTGTATGGTCCTAACCAATGCATTCTGAGCTTCCCCAGATGCTGAAACGACTTGCTGTCATAGAGAAATACTAGATCTCCTTCCTTAAACATTTTCTTCTTGATGTGTCGATCATGCCAAACTTTGTCTCTTTCTTTTTTCACTTGTTGATGGAATCCTGCCAGGATTCGGTCTTCCTCAATTGGCAATAACTGATTCAATCTTTCCTATACTGCGCCTTGTTCTATCATTTGTGTGATAGCTGCTATGCGTAAGCTGGGTACTAAAAATTCTAATGGAACTATTGCTTATTGGCCATAGACTAGATTTAATGGTGTGTGCCCTGTCAAAGTTTTGCATGTGGTCCTATACGCCCATAATATTCATGGTACTTTGAGGTCCTAGTCATTTCTGTTGAAATTATAGATCTTTTTTAGTGGGTTCTCCAGAATTTTGTTGAAGGATTCTATTATGCCATTTGCCTATGGGTGATACAATGTGCTCTTCTGGTGATGAACTTCAAACTCTTCAGTCAGTGTGCGGATGGTGTTGTTTATGAAGTGTGTTCCTTGGATGCTCATCAAAACTTTTGGGCACTCAAATCTAGTGATGACTTCTTCAAACAAGAAGTGTGCAGCTGTCTCTGTGCTACAATATTTTACTAGTGCAACTTCCGCCCATCTTGTTAGGTATTCTATCGCAGTGATAATGTATCTTGCCCTTATTCTTTTGGCTGGTGGGTTAATTGGTCCTACTAGGTCGATTTCCCATTTGTCAAATGACTGTAATGTTACTTGTGGTTGTAGTGGAATCTCGTCCCTTCTATTGGGTTTGCCTACCCTTTGACAGACATCGCATCCGTGAAAGTATTCTTTTGAGTCCCTGTGAATCGTTGGCCACCATAGTCCTACGCGTAGTACCTTATGCGCGGTATATTTTCCTACATAATGCCCTCCTGCGATTCCCTCGTGGGCTTATGCTAAGATTCTTGGTAGTTCGTGCTCTAATACGTACCTTTGTAAGATTCTTTCTACGCCCATATTGTATAGGTGTCCTGCAATCAATTGATAGTCGACTGCGTGGACTACCAGGTTCTTCTTCTACATGGTGGTATATTCTCGCGGTGCAATACCCGTGCTTAAGTAATGGATGATCTCTGCGAAGTAGTCATCAACAATCTGTACTGAGAATAACTGTGCATCCAGAAAAGTGTCTTCTAGATTCGTAGGTTCTTCTCCATTTGTGACCCTGGATAGGTGGTCAGGTCCTGCATTCAGTTTCCTTGGTTTAACTATTACTTCAAAATCAAATTCTTGAAATAGCAGTAACCATCGATAGATTCTCCCCCCCAACAATGGCTCGTTGAATAGGTATTTCAGGGTTGAGTGATCTATAAACATCTTAAAGTGTTTTCCCAATAGGTAATGTCTGAACTTCTGTAGTGCATAGACCATAGCTAGGCCTTCTCTTTTCGTCGTGTTATAATTCTGTTCTGAGTAAGATAAATTTCTACTTGCGAATGCTACCAGATGATCCAAGTCTCCTACTCCTGGCTGCACTAAGATATCTCCCAATGCTATCGCTGATGCATCTGCATGCACATGGAATGTCTTTTGCTAGTCTAGAAATACTAGTATCGGTGCAGAAACCATCCTTTCCTTCAAGGTATCCAGACCGTGTTGACACACGTCATTCCATTGATACTTTGTATCCTTCCTTAACAATTTTTCCATTGGCGTTGTGATCTGCGCATATCCTTTGATGAACTTCCTGTAGTATCCTGTGTGCCCTAAGGTTTCTCTTAGTTGTTGGACTATTTTTGGTGCTGGTAAGTTAACAATGATGACGATCTTGGACRGATCCACTAACAAGCCTTGTTTGCATACTATATGGCCCAATAGTATCCCAAACATTGTTCCAAATATGCATTTCTTGATGTTTAGTGATATCTGGCATTGTCTACATCTTTCTAGCATTATTCGTAGTACTTTCACATGGTTTTTTAGTAGATTGTAAACTATCTAGTCATCTAGGTATACTTCGAGAAACTGATGGATGAATTCCTTAAATGCTGCAAAGACTACTTTGGAGAATATTGCGGGTGCATTCTTGAGTCCAAATGACATGACTATGTACTGATAAGATCCCCATTCCATCGTGAACTTGGTCTTGTGTCTGTCCTCCTATGCTATCTTAATCTGATGGTAGCCTGCAAATCCATTAGTGAATGAGTAAGCTTCATGTCCCCCCACATTCTCTAACACTTCATCTGTGAATGGTGTAGGGAATGGGTTGTGTAGGCATGCATCATTCAATTTCCTCAAGTTGACACATATCCTAATCCCTCTTCTTTGTTTCTTGTCCTGTACTACCATCGGGCTTATCCATTTTGATTCCTCAACTGGTTCAATGATGCCGGATTCGAGCATCCGATCGATCTCATATTTCACTTTCTATTTATATATGGTGTTTAGTCTATAGGGTTTATGTATTATAGGTCTCGCTTCAGGTCTGAGTGGTATCTTCATTTCTCCCAGTTCTCTTTCTATACCTTTCATTTGTGTAAATGTTTTGGGAAAAAGGTCGCTATATTCGCGCAACAATTCTGTTATGATTTCTACTGTTTTCTCATCCCAGTTGTCTCCAATGCTGGCCATTTTGGGCTGTTCATCTGTCCCAATGTTAACTTTCTTTACCTTGATTGGAGCGACAATGAATTCTGATTCTATGGGTGGTCCTTCCACATCTCTTTCGCCTTCTACTTCTTCGATCTGAATGTCGCATGGGTCATCTTCATCTGGTGCTTCCTCCTGTACATGATAACATGACAGTAGCTCCTTGACTATCTTTTTATTCCACTGTTGCTCCTTTGTGATAAATTCTATTTCCGGTTCTTCAATGAATATTACTCCTCTGATTTGTTTCAGAGCTGCGTCTATGTTGGGGTTCTCATGATAGATTGAGAAAATGATTGTGAAGTTCTGTTGTAATGTCCTCCATGTTGTAGTTCCTTTGCACAATTCCTGGTCTGTGTACCAGTTCGCTAGTATTCCCTCTAAAGTATGTATGAGGTGATGAGGCCATTCCTCTAGTGGTGTCATTTTCCACAATGTTTTGCACTTCACCAAGTGTTCCGCTGGTGCCTCTTGTCCTTGGTATTTCTGCTATTTGTTGTATTCTTGTTCTGCGTTGAATCGTATTCACAGTAGTCGCTTACATTGATACCATTCTGTAATGATCTCTTTATGCGCGCCCCACCATCTTGCGGGTGTGGACTTGAGTTCTAAGTCAAGCGCTAAAAGTCACTGGTTTTATAAGACTTCATCTTCGTATTGTGTCAAGAATGTTTCCAAATCATTTAGTCCGTGGAAAATGGGTGTGGTTCTCTGATTTTTGTGCCTACCCATCTTACTACGTGGTCTATTCTTGCACATCTTTGCATGGATACTTTGTGTAGTCTCTGCTCCCAGTTTTCTAACCCGGTGTCTGAGTCTGTTGCACATGAAGTAATGCTCCGCCAATTGAGTACTCCATCTATAGTTGGGTTTACGTAATCCTCATCGCGCACAATTTTTCTGTACAGCTGGATGATTTCCTCTAAGTCCATGAAAGTGGGTTCTATGAACCTCTCCCATTCCGATGGATCCAGTGGTGCTATGACCTTGTATTCTCTGGATTCAAATGTCATTTTCCTGGTTTTCAAATTGATTATGGTCTGGTTGTCAAACACCCAATCCAGACCAAGAAGTGCTGGGTAAGGTGTTGTGCCGTCCACTATTTCAATGACTTCAAAGTTTGCTTTAGTGCGCACTCCATCGAGATCTACTGTCACTCCTTTCATTCTACCTATTGGTAGGAATCTATGATGGTTTGCTAGTTTTAACTGGACATTTGAATATCCCAGTGTTGGATCTCCCATACATTGCCAAGTATTCTTGGGTAGCACATTCACTTCAGATCCTAGGTCTAGTATAATGTATCCCATGTTGAAATCTCCAATGTTAGACTTTAGTCTAAATTCCCTACTTGTTCTTCTTCTAGTGTGTAGGTGATTGACAGTTTTTGGTTCTAGTTTTTCTTCCGTCTCGCTGCTACATTTCTCTAGTATGTTTTGCAATATTTTCATAGATGAAGGATCACTTAATACTCTCATGCATGATTGCAAAAATCCTTTGATTGTACTTACTTGTCCCTTGGGCTGCATTCCGTTGGTATGATCCAATGATGGAGGCATCTCATATTCTGGGGCTTCCTTGAATGGTTGCACAGTTGAAGTCGACGCTATGTCCTCCTTATGAAATTCTTGTCTGGATTCCTTAAAAGTATCCTTTTCATTTAGTGCGTCGAGCTACTTTCTTGGTTCATTGTTCTTCTTTACCCATTGGTTATGTGTTGGTTCCTATCGAACTACGTCATTTCCTATTTTCATTCCTCCACGAGTGACTATATTGATGTTTTGTCTGTCATCCCTAGCTTCGACTGAAATCCACTGGACATTCTGATTGTTCTGGTTCCTCTTTTTTTGAATCTTTACTAGTAGTGTCAGACATTCCTCTGTATCGTGGTCCGATGCACGACAATACATACAAGTTGATGGTGGAAGTGGACATTCTCGTGCATAATGTCATGGTTGCTAACAATTGTGACATGTGACAGGTACTCTACCACGTCCAAAACCTCCTCTGGCTCGTCCTCCTCCTTGGTAGCCTACTCGGTCACCTCTTGACGCGTTATACTATGGTGCCTAATTATAATGCACGATATTGTACTGGGGCTGTGCCGGGTTATATTGTCGGTGCACATTGTTGTATGGTTGCTGTACAGTATTGTACTACTGCTGCATAGTGTTGTACTGTTGCTGCACATTATTGTATGGAGCTGGGGTTTGATTGAAATGTGGTGCTACTTTCCCAGTCATCATTTCGGCCTGCACCCTGTATCCATCTGATGTTTTTTCCCGCATCAACTCCATAGTTCTGCAATCTTTGTCGTTGTGGCCTACTGACTTACAAAAAGTGCAATATGAATTCTTCGGAACTGTTTGGTATTTCTGCATCATTGTGTAGTGATAAGAGTCGTGACCTGGTTTCTTTCATATTTCACACCATAATCCTCCCTGTGGTAGCGGATTTGGCATACCTGTTTCCATATACTGCGCAAATGTTGGGCATTCGTTCTTGTGGTGTCCTTCCATCCTGCATGCGGTGCACCAAACAACTTCTCGTTTGTCCTTATTCTTATTCTGGTTCAGCTGAAATGTTAGATTCTTCAAATCCTCCAATTTCTCAATAGCTGGGTCCGTCTGTTGGTACTGGTTCTCTTCCAGTTGCAAGGCTGTCCGCGTTTGGAATTTCTATTGTCGTAGGGGATATTTTAAGTGTGGGAGTAGTGAGTTGACAAACAGGTGCCGATACTGCATCTCGGTCATAAGGTATTTTATTTTTTCTTTTAGTCGCTTGAACCTTTGGTCAATCTCCCATACAGACTCTCCTGGTTTCTGTCTTATTTCGATCATCTCGTTCATGTACTGATCCTCTAAGATTGGCTTCTAGAACTCATTAATCAGTAGCTTCTTAATGTCTGCTAGTGTCCTCGTCATCCCAGGGGCACTGTTTGTGTCTAGACTCATGTACCAATCTAGTGCGTGGTCTCTTAGCATAATCACTAGCTGCATGAGTTTGGTATCTTCATCAGTGATCTGTTTTTCCTCCCAGATCTTTGCAGAAATGAACAAATGATTCTCTAGGTCTTCTGCTGTTTCTCCTTGAAATTATGGTAATTTGATAGTGGGATCATGTCCTGCCATTCTGAATACTAAACTACTTCCTCCTCCGCGCAGTGTAGATACTTGACTAGTGTTTCCTAAATTGGATCCTCCAGTTGTTGCTCCTAGTGTAGATGTACTTCTTGTCGTCGAACTTCCTTTGAACTTCGATTGTCTGAATGGTGGTGTTCTCTTTGGTGTATTAATTGCACATGGGTTTATGGGTTCCACACTGACATTAATATGGATAGGATGGCTTCCCTCTCCTCCTGTTCTTGGGCCTCTCGTCTTCCTCTCATACATTGCACGTAGGTTTTCCTTAATCTACTCTATTAGCACTCTGTAATTTGCCCAAGGCTGTGGAGGTGGTCACAGAGGCAACATCAAAACTGCTTCGAGTCAAGGATCTATCCCTCCAAGACTCAGAGAGGGATCTCTCTGTCTGATATAGCTTTGTTTGAAGAGAATATTAGGCTAGCTATGCAGAACATGGGTTTGTTTATGGATTCAAAGTTGGTTTGTTTAAGGCATAAAGGACCATTGGGAAACATGGATTCAATGATAAAGATGATAGATGAATGAATAACTAAAACAAGATGTAACCAGGCAAGATAATCATGCAAGTGGATTCTTTGAGCTTATAGAATGGGAAAGGAAGAAAAGATTGAAATTCATTTCAAATGTAGAGCAGAGTACAACTGAATTCTACACTTCAAACTTGGAAGAAAACATAAATATTGCATTGAGCCAACACAGGGTGTCAAGAACAAATCCTGTACATTACCTTCTCATAGACAATACAGAAAGAAAAGTATATGAAATAGGAAAATCATGAGTTACATGAGGGAAAAACTTCACCACTTAAACACAATACAGGAATCTGGAAAAAATATCTTTGTATTCATTCATAAAGTCATTTACAAACTACTGATCATCTTGACAAAACATAAAACTATGTTTCTATATTATCTACCCATCTTTGGTACCTTCAGGTCGAACCCCCCTTATGTATTTTACATCTGTATATAAAGTTAAAGATGCTATAAGTCCCCAAAAATTCGAATCCTACCCCTACTTTCTAAAAATAGAAAACACTTACAATGATTGACACATGTGACAGATGGTCTCCTAAACATAAGGGTTGATTATAACATAAAATACACGTGCAAAAATTTCTCCTGATTTCCAGAGTGTTGTTTCAGTAGAGTCCTTTTTCCATTCGAAAGGTAGACATCACATTGATAGGTGGAGAAATAA